>JAZAVJ010000024.1:0-264806 GCA_037954315.1 Neonectria punicea | reverse complement strand
GATCGATCTCGCATGAACGTTGCTTTGTCCGGTGGTTGTGTTGGTGATGGATGATGACTAGGGATTTTCGCGCAAGTTGTGAGTGGGTGGATATGTCGAAGACGACGGAGGAATTAATTTTTTTATTTAATTAGTACTAGAGAAGAGACCAAACCTGACCTGTTGCATACATCCCTCTAGTTACACTCTCAGTCACAACTCTCTCTCTTCTCTTTCTCTCTCTCTCTCTCTCTCTCTCCCTCATATTGCAACCAACTCACTCTCACTCACCGCCTCATCTATACTCTGACTCTCATTCTCACTCCCACACACACACTCACAACCATGTCTCTCCAATCCCATCCCTCAGGCGACTCCCTCGCCTCCAACGAAGTCTCCCGCCTCGACCGCCACGGCTACCTCTTCGGCAAGAAGCTGACCAACTCGCTGTCGCCCTTTTTCCACAACATCATCTACCGGGATCTCGGCCTGCGATGGGGCCAGGTGCGCCTGGACTCGGCCGACATTCCCGGCTTCATGGAACTGGCGCGCCACCGGGACTTTTACGGTGGGAGCCTCAATTAGCCCCCAGACTTTGTGTGACAACTGTCAGCTAATATCCCTCAGGAGCCTCCGTCACTATGCCCAACAAGGTCGCCATCCTGCCCTACCTCGATGAGCTGACCGAGGAGTGCCGCGACGTCGGCGCCTGCAACACGCTCTTCCTCCGCGAGGACAATGGCCGCCGCATCTTCTGCGGCGCCAACACCGACACCATCGGCATCCGCGAGTCCTTCTACCAGAACGTCGCCGACCCGGACGCCGTCTTCCACAACCGCCCGGCCCTCGTCGTCGGCGGAGGCGGCGCCGCCCGCAGCGCCATCTACGCGCTGTGGAAGTGGATGAAGCCCACCGCCATCTACCTGGTCAACCGCGACGAGGCCGAGGTCGACGCCGTCGTCAAGGACTGCGTCGCCCGCGGCTACGGCGACTTGCTGCTGCACGTCAAGACCGTCTCGCACGCCATCGACCTCGACGCCCCCGGCGCCATCGTCGCCTGCGTGCCCGACTTCGAGCCGCAGACGCCCGAGGAGATGCTCGCCCGCGCCGTCACCGAGGCCTTCCTCGACAAGGGCGCCAAGGGCGCCATCCTGGAGATGTGCTACAACCCGACGCCCTTCACGCGTCTGGGCGCCATCTCCGAGGAGAAGGGCTGGCAGGTCATCCTCGGCACTGAGGCGTTGATCTGGCAGGGCCTGGAGCAGGACAAGTACTGGACCGGCCGTGCCATCGACGAGCTACCCAAGGACAAGGTGCAGCTGGCCATTGCCGAGAAGGTGGCCCAGCGGCAACAGTCGAAGCTGTAGACACCAGCCTTTTGTTTCAGGGATTTTGCATAGCGTTTTTATTTGTTTTAGGGGTATGATCATGTCTTCTGGGTTAGATGACGATGTCTGTGTGTGTTTGATAGAAGCGAGCATTGATGGCCACATTTGCGAAAGAAAAAACGGTTGTTGGCTTCATTCGGTTTTGATAGATTCACAGTTTACAAGTTAAAAAGAAAACATGACCATTACTTGCTGTTCTAACATCCACTTGTGTCGTGCACAATGCATCCATCACCATTCAGCCTCCGATGACAGCGAGTGTCAGTAAAGAATATCCTGCAAGACACAAGCAGCCTCCACTCTACACGAGCATCGGCCACCGTAAAGTGCGTAACATGACGAGATTCGCAAACAGAATACTCCAGATTGCCTAGCTGAATACTTTAGGACTAACCTAACACACATAGTCATAGTGTTTGTCTTCGTCCTATGTAAAGCTTTAGTTGCTGTAAGACACTAAGCCTAAGGCTAATAATCCTATGCCTAGCCTACCCAACTCAGGTGCTCTTAGGGATAAAGCTGTGCATCTCAGGGTAATTGCAATCCAGCAAAGTTTCATCAAGCTGGGTTGAGCCATTTTACCGCACACGGACATCAAATGGGTCGATGACACTGCAAACTTTTCTTTCGGGCCGGGATCGCAGTGGGTCAGACGAGCACTGAAGATGGGTACGAGGGGAGGAGTAATTAGAAACAGGCATTGACAGTGCCGTAGTATACAGGGTCTTATTTGTTATTGGACAGCTTCAAAATCTATCACACAAGAGAATGTAGTCCCCATCGCTTGTCCCATGATCCCATCTCTCACGTAAACCGCTTTACACATCCTTGGTCTCCACCTGCTCCTCGCGCGCCTTCTCGTCCTTGAGGTCCAGGCCCTCGATGTTCTGGCGGAACTCCTGGTCGTGGAGTTGGAGCTCGTTGAGGACCTGCTTGTGCGCCTTGCGGACGGGCTTGACCTCGAAGAGGCGGTCCATGGCCTCCAGGGGGATGGCCTTGGTCTCGGGGACGCAGTAGAAGACGAAGACGACGGAAACCACCATGAGCGAGGCAAACATGATGTAGACGCCGTATCCCATCTTGTCAAAGGCCGTAACGGTCCAGCGCGAGACGATGAAGTTGTAGAACCAGTTGCTGGCGGCCGCATTGGCCTGGCCCAGGGATCGCGTGTTCTGGTCGAACATCTCCGAGTTGATGACCCAGGGGGTTCCGTTCCACGAGGGCGTGTAGAAGGCCGTCCACAGGTAGAAGAAGAAGATGGCGGCGATGCCGCCGGAGGTGAGGCTCGCACCCTCGGTGGTGGTGTCAACGCTTTCGGTGTCGGCGATCTTGATGTAGGCGCCGATGAAATACATGCAGAAGGCTCCGCCGGCAGCACCGATCATGAGCAGGTTGCGGCGACCCATGTGGTCGATCAGAACCATGATCCAGACAAAGGTGAGCACCGTCTTGACCACGCCGAAGATGCCGGTGGTGAGGAAGCCGGTGTTGGTACCGGTAATGCCCAGGCTCTTGAAGACAGTAGGGCTGTAATAGTTGATGGCGTTGATGCCAGATCCTGAGAAAGGTCAGTTTTGTGGACGGAAAATGAGATGTGGATGAAGTGAGTCAATTGCTTACCATTCTGGAAGAGGAAGAGAAGGGAGCCGAGGAGGAATCGCCACTGAATCTTGCGGTCCTTGAGGGCCTGGAAAGGCTTCCAGAAGCCAGCACCGACATCGTTGTGGAAGCGCTCAATTTCTTCGTTGATGTAGCTCATCTCCTCAACAATGTAGATGTGGTCCTCGGGCAGGTTTCGCATCCAGCAGAGGATCTTGAGGCCCTGCTCACGTCTGCCCTTGGAGAACAGCCATCGAGGGGACTCGGGGATGAAGAAGGCACCGACGAGCAGCAGACCGGCGGGGATGAGCTGGACGGCGAAGGGAATGAGCCACTGGCTGTGCGAGGGAGCAAGAGTCTTGTTGATGCCGTAATTGATCCAGAAGCCAACGAGGCCGCCAGCTTGCCATCCGAGTTCGTAGAGGCCGACCAGCCGACCACGAACGGCAGGCGGAGCGAGTTCGGAGATGTAAATGGGCGTCATGTTGGAGCAGCCACCGACACCAATACCGGCCAGGACACGACCACCGATGATGAGACCGAGACCGCGCTCCTTATTGGCGCCCAGCATCATACCGGCACCGACCATGAAGACGAGAGAGAACAGGATAAGTGACTTGCGGCGACCGATGAAGTAACTGGAGCAGTAGGCGAACAGCGAGCCGAAGAAGGCGCCGGCCTGGTAGACGGAGACGATGTTCTGCTTGAGCAGGGCCAGCTTGTCCGGGTCCATGGTAGCGAAGTCGAACTCGTCGACAAACGACGGCAACGCCAGGGTGGTGCCGATGAAGGCGGAGTCATAGCCGATGGTGCATGCTGCGAACGAAGCCGTGGCAGCGCAGAAGTACACGCGCCAATTGTACACTTCCTTCGGAGTCGGCCGGTCCTCTTTCAAAGTAAGGAGACCCATCGTTGCTGACTCTGAGGTGTAGAGATCGATGGTGTTGTGGTTGATGGTGTTGTGGCGGCGACAACTCTGAGAACCCCGGAATTGCGTTCTGGGAGACAAACTTTTATACCAGAAGCGTCGCACCGGGGCTCGCTCCATACTTCCATGGTCTGTGCCCTCTGCTCTGGGGGAAAAAAAACGGCCCCAGGAGCTGCTAGTACGGAGACTTGCTCCCACACCGAGCATAGTCGCCATACGCCAGCATCCCGGCTCGCCCAGCGTCGACAGCCATCTCTGGAACTGGAGATTAATCCGGGGTTTGCGGGGTCGGTGTGGGGGATGAACTCGTTTCCGTCGAAGGAGAATGATCGATATTGTCATCCGCCCACGACGACGCCTCGTCGTTCCGCTGCCGCTCTGGCGCACTTACAAGCTAGAGGCTTGTCGCGGCATGGGTTGGGATAAAGCCTTAACCGCCCGCCCACCCTTCTGACTCGGGGTAAGGGTACGTAGCAGCGAATCTGGACGGCGTCTCCGCATCGAATCTGGACGTGGCCCGCGGGACCAACCTTGTCTGAAATTTGCTGGGCTTGCACTCCTACCGCGGGGAATGAAACCTCAGCCCGTCCATTGGAGTTCTCGACAAGCCGACAGCTTCTCCGCTCGCCTCGGCCACGGCCATGTGGAGGAGATGGGGACGATCCATGCAACATGCTGCCCTCATGGTCCCCATGCCCTCACCGTCCCCATCATCCTTGTCCCCATCTGTCTGTCCCATGTTACTTTCAGCCCTCATCGGCATCATGAAGGCATCATACCTGGACCCCGTGGCCCCATGGACCCCATGGACCCCCATGGATCAATCCTCATGTACGATACCCCATTCACTCCGATACTGTCCCGAGTTAGCCAACCTATTAGCCAAGCCTGTTTGTCACATGGATGATACACACACACGGCCAGCCACTCAGTCCCCGAGGCATTGCGAATTACTTGATTTGAATTTATCTCATGTACCAAAATCGCCTTGAAACATCTCGCCCAAGTCGCAGCCTGGCGCGAATCCCAAGTTAGTCATGAATTGCGGATCCACGTCTATGCTGTCCGCGCAGTCGATGGATCCAAGTTCTTCCAGGATCGCGTCGTAATCCACCAGTTGGCCTGGCATGCCTGGATTTTGAAATATGGGTATAGTATGGCCTCCGCTCAAGGGGGGCGATTGGAACGTCAGGTTCGGCGTCACTGCATACAGCGACTGTGATGTTCCAGGACTTGCCTCTGAGTTGGTTGCATACCTGTGCCGCTCGTATGATAGTAGAGGTTGCTCTTTTTGGTGTTGCGGTAGCCGGGTAAGCTCTCGAGTGTCTGTTTCCCCTGAGGTGCTCGATGGTCTGTGTGTTGTGTGGTAGGTCGCGGTTGATAGCTCATCCAAGAAGGGAGGCCCGACTGTCCGGTGAGCGATCGTCTCCACCCTGGCAGCCGCGTTTTGAAGTCTTCCGGCGCCCTCCATCGTTGACGCGTCGGGTTTCCATACACCTTGAAGGGTTTCCATTGCCGTTTCCCATCTAGACTTGTCGTGCTCGTGCATCCGTTCGCTATGCCCATGCCGGTTCACAATCTCCATCAGTGTGATCAAGAGAGCAGGCGTACCCGGAGCGCCAAAGCTTTCTAAACATGATTCGACAACCTCCAACAGATTCGAAAAAAGGGATGGCCTGTGTCCCGGCACCAAATCCAGCGTGACCGTCAAAAACATGGCCTGCAGCAGAAAGGCCGATGGAACGCTTGGTGTCGAGCCGCCGAAGATGAGCGAATTACAAAAGGAAAATCGGGCATCCAAGCTCTTCACCAAGTCCTCGGGGGTGATCCTTCGGTGAGTGGGACCATCATGCAGTCTGGCGTCCACGCTGGAAGCCCAGAGCTTGGAGAAAGCGTACAGCTGTTGGAAAGTGGGCAATGGCTGTGCAGGAGTCTGCGATGATGCCGCCCTTCCGCCCGACGTCTGACCAAGTCCAGGAACAGGAGCCCAGGTTTCATCCGGGTCTACGAAGCCAACCAAGGTGTCAGAGGGCAGGCTTGAGCGCATTCCCATCGTCACTTCGGGGTGACCAAGGCACAATGATGACAGTGTATCCAACATGAACGCGGCGGCTATTACTCGAGTTTCTGGATCACTAACAGACACCTCGCTGCCCTGTCTGACCGGAAACATATGTGTGTTGGCAGATCGACTGCTTAGAGCGAGGCGCGAGGCCTTCCCGACCAGCAACCACGCTGCCATGGTTTTCCTCTGGCCCAGTAGAACCAGGGATTGGAGAAGCAGAGCGCAAATATGAGGGGTTTCGAAGTTGCCGTCCTCGGGAGGAATAAGACGGCGGGCGATGGAGTAAATCTTGGTCGGAGAGAAGGTTCCATCGTGCGGGCGTCGGGAAGAGGCCGCATTTTGGAATGCCGAAATGGCCAAAACTGCCCACAACTGAGCGTGGAGGGCGGATGAGTAGTTCGGGTCAAAGTGAAGGCCTTCGGGTGGATATCTCATGGCGGTGCTGATGATGGAATCCCGCTCAATGATCGGAAACCAGCAGTGAGTGTATGTAAAGTATATGTCGACGAGGCGCTCCCAGTCGGAGGGTAGTATCAGTCTTGCAGACCCCGGTGAGGTTTGCAGATAGTGCATAGGATATGAACTGGCGGGTAGGTTCCCATGTGAAGCAGCTGTTCCTGGAGTGGAAAAGTCGGGAGATAGCTTGGCGTCGAAAAGGAAAGGGTTTGGCGGACTGATGCCCTCTTCCGTCTCGGAATCTTCTGCGGATGTGTCGGTCCGAGGCGTCTTCTCGTCAGACAGAAGTCTCCCAATGTCTTTGTGGACGCGGCTCTTGCTCCACCTCCGATAGAGTCGATGACCGGCCTTATCCTTGGTTGCCAGAATGCGGGCGCCTTCAGCACCGTCATTCTGAGTGAGAAGTTGATGCAGAGCTCCTTCACAGGCGGGGACCTGCTCAAACAACCAGGCGAGGGAGAGCTCTATCGTGCGCAGGTAGCCCGTCTGCACACCTCTCTTGCGCGATGCAGGGGTGTATGAACATGGCCGGTTCTGGGCAGCGCAGGTTCCGCAGTGAGGACGGTTGCCATCGCACTTCTCCCTGGCGGTGCGGCAGGAGTCGCAAGCAAGAGAGACTCGCTGTCGTTTGGCCGGCGCCGAAGCCGCTGGGGCAGTGAAGGAGTCCGCATCGTTGCCCTCGCGTTTCCTGGGCGGCATCCTTTGGGCGTGGCGGACCGTGTCGTCGTCGTCAAGGAGCTACCTACCAGTGCCACAAGGCACGCAGAGGCATGGCGGACGAGAGCAGTAAACCACAGATCGAGTGCTCGTACGATGCTCGCGCCATCTCACAGCGGCAGCAGAAGACAACGGGAAAAGAGCGAGGCCGCGGAGTCGTAATGCGGGGGGAATCTGGGGTCCTGGGGATATCGAAGGCCTGGGACGGCGAGATGGGGAGATGAGATGGAGAGCTGGCGTGCCACTGTACCGACAGCCAATGGTGGGGTGCTTATTCCTGGGTGTGGAGCGGATGAACGCTTTCCCGGCCAATTGCCGCCTGGAAAACCGGGCGGGGTCCCCGGAATTACTCCACCCGGCGCTGTGGTGGGGGAGACAGCCGTGACTCAAACTTGGGGCGCCGCGATGCTTTTGCTTCCCGCTCTTTGCAAACCAGTTGACCAACCCTCCGGCCTCGCCTCATCCCCGGTACAGAACAGCACACGGCCCAGGTCTCTGTGCGCGCGGAATACACTCCCCTAGACTCCCGCTCCTCCGCCTGTTCCCTGGCCGTCTCGCTCTCTCCTCATCAATCGCACCACCCAGGCGCAACCAGACCACCCAGCCCAGACCACCCAGACACTAACGGACGACTGACAACTGACGACTCGAGTCGCCATGGCTGATCCAAGACGCGCCGCTTGATGAAGCAACGCAACCAACAGTCCAATCCATGGCCGGCGTCAAGAGACCCCTCGGGGCCATGCTTGGCCACGAGGATATCCTCGCGCGCGCTCCTCCTCCGCCGCTCTCCCACTCCCGCTCCCAGTCACTCTCGCAGCCTCGTAGCCAGATGAGCAGCAGGAGCAGCAGCATCAGTAGCAACAGCCAGTCCCAGTCACAGTCCCAGTCACAGATAATCTCAACGTCCCCACGAGGAGCCACCTCGGCGTCGCGAACGGAACCTCATGATTCTCTCACCAGACCGTCCTCCCCAACGCTCCCCCCATTGACCGGCGAGGTCCCCGAGTTTAGCCCAGATGCATCGATGCTCCTCGCCGGTATCCGAGGTGCTGGGAAGTCCACGCTCGCGATCATGGCATCCCAGGCCATGAATCGGAAGGTCATCGACCTGGAGACCGCCTTCCAACGCGCCTCCGGCTTCTCCAGTGCTGGCTACAAGGCCAAGCATGGCTCAGCTGAGTGCTACAAGCAGCAAGCCAAAGTCCTCCAAACTGCTCTCGACCGCCACCGCGTTGGTTGCATTCTTGTTTGTTCCTGGATGGAGAGCCGTGTCCAGAGTCTGCTTCGAGAATTCGCTGCCACCAATCCCGTTATCCATATTGTGCGCGATGCAGATGCAATTCAGCAGCACCTCCGGATCAACGACTCGGGCAAGATATGGAACCTTCTCAACGTCAGTTGTGCCATCTTCAGGACTTGCACCAACTTCGAGTTCTTCAACGGCTCAGAGAAGCTCGCCAAGTTGCCAGACCACTCCTCCTCCAGACTGTCGTTGATGCAGAGAACTCCGACTCCGTACCTGTCGTTGAAGTATGTCGAAAGACACTTCCTCAAATTCTTATCCTTGATCTACCCAACGGGGACGATCCCCTTTATCGAGTCTGCCTTCCCTCTAGCGAGGATTCCAACCGAGGAGCGCCAGTTCACTTACGCCATGTCGATTCCGCTATCCGATGTCTTGAACGAGGGCATCGACGTCGAAGACCATGTGACCGGGGCAGATGTTATCCAAATCGTGGTGCACGACCTAGCTGAGCACTTGGAAGCACACTCAGACTCGACCGGTACAACAGGCGACCTCAGCGCCAAGCTGGCAGGCGGCATAACAAGGGGTATCGGGAGGGTGAGGAGAAGCACAATCCTTCCCATTATCCTTCACATCTTTCTTCCTCATATGGCTAGTGAGGAAGGCGTTCGAGTATATCTCGATCTCATTCACCACGCCGTTCGACTAGCTCCAGAAATGATGACAGTTGACCTGAGGCTAGACAATCCTCACATTTCTCGGATCTTAACCGCTCGAAAAAGAACCAAGATCATTGGAAACTGTTTCATCGTCACAGATCCTCCGCCCTGGGAATCGTCAGCTTGGGTTTCCTGGTACTCCAAGGCCAACCGGCTGGGTTGTCACCTTGCTCGGCTTATCCGTCCGGCGACGTGCATCGAAGACAACTTCAGCATCACACACCTGAGGTGCGCCGTGGCCGCCATGGAAGGGCCTAAAATACCACTGATCTGTTATAACTCTGGCCCGCTCGGCAAAAATTCGGCGTCCTTCAATCACATCATGACGGTAGTCCGTCCGGAATCCCTCGCAAGGGTGAACGCGAAGCCGCCAATCATGCCTTGTGTCACTGCGCTTGGAGCGACCAAGGCCCTCTTCTCGTCTTTCATATATGACGAAATGAAGCTCTATGTTTTTGGCGCCAACGTTGACTACAGCTTGTCCCCAGCCATGCATACATCCGCGCTAAACGCGTGCGGCATTCCACATCGCTACCAACCCTTCTCGTCATCCTCTCTTCGTGGTATCAGACACCTCCTCGAAGATCCCAACTTTGGAGGCGCCTCAGTTGGCCTGCCGTTCAAAGTTGAGGTCATAACTCTGACGCACACTCTAAGCAGTCATGCTCGAGCAATCGGGGCTGTGAACACCCTAATTCCGATTCGCCACCTCAACCCCGACGGCTCAGTTCCGATGGGAGCGGGCTTCTTCTATGGAACCAACAGGGCCGGTCCCATCAAAGCACTATACGGAGAAAACACGGACTGGGTCGGCATCAGAGCTTGCATCCGTCGCGGCCTCTCTCCCGCCAACGCTGTCGTGTCAAGCACCTGCGGACTGGTCATAGGTGCTGGAGGCATGGCGCGTGCCACAGTCTATGCTATGCTCCAGATCGGCATCAACAACGTGGTCATCTACAACCGCACTCTTGAAAATGCGGAAAAGCTGGTGACTCACTTTACTCAGCTTCTCCAAAAGAAAGACTTCAAGTTGCTCAGTGCCAGAGCTGAGACGACACGATTCTATGTTATCCGATCACTAGACGATACGTGGCCCGAGGAGTTCCGGTTGCCTACTGTCATTGTTTCGTGTATACCGACACACCGCATGGGTGATGTCCCGGCTCCAGATTTTACAGTTCCAGAACCATGGCTTGGCAGCCGGACAGGAGGCGTTGTGATTGAGTTGGCATACAAGACCTTGCACACGCCGTTGCTCGCACAAGTCAGAAACGAGTCGGCACGAGGCTGGGTAGCCATGGACGGCCTCGATCTACTACCTGAACAGGGCTTCGCACAGTTCGAGCTGTTCACCGGCAGGCGGGCTCCAAGGAGAGTAATGAGAAGGGAGGTCTTTCAAGCATACCCCGACGAGGAGGGAAAGTCCAATCTTGAGGTGCTGCAGCCACGGTTGCAGTCTATCAATGAACAGGAGGCGTAGTAGTGGCTCGCAAACAAAAGGACAAGATCCCCAGAGCCCGATTTTAGTTACGAGAGGCTTCACGATGTTTTTGCATATTAAGGCGTTGGCGAATGTGATCAACTAAATGTATATACGGGCTAGTAGAGCCATACCTAATACGCATGACCAGTCCTTGCAACTTGATCGTTCAAATCTCAGTAAAGCCCAGTTTGAGATCGGCCCCACTTGCCGAATAAGGCTGGAGACAGAGAACTTCCCTGCTAAGTTGTCCAGCTCACTCTACTATGTACACGTACACGGAGACATCCCCTGTAGGTAAGCTCAATCCTATCCCTATCCTAACATTGTTCCTAAGTACTCTTGCACGCAGGTCATAGTCTGGCAGGGTAAGTTTTTTGTGCAGTAGATGAGGTCAGAGTGGGAAGATCAATTCGAGTTCTGTTGTTCCTGTTTCTTTACGCTACCCTGGACTATTCTGTCGGTGCTCTGTAACTTGCTTGGCATTGCTCTTGGAGCAATAATGCAGATGGGTGGTTTCATCTTGAGATAAGAGATAAGAAAGAAGAAAGAAGGCCAATAGGTCATCATTGGCCTGAACGTTGCTGTTCATGCATATGATGGATTTGTACATTTGCCACTGGGATTCGTAGTCTTCACAAGCCACATGCACTGGAAACTACCTAATAACTTAGGTGCTGCAACAAGAGTTACGCGTTCGGTGATGGATTTGCATGAGTGCCACGTAGGACTGACTATCCGCGCGTACCCGAAGCCGAATATTTTGTCGCGAAGGGCGAACCATGGCTTGCGAATGCGAGGCTCCTTGCTTCCAGGCAGCCGGATTCTTTCAGTGTTGAAATTAGACTACTGATCGGCTGCCTTGAGGGGCAAGCCACAAGACACGGCCGGAGTGGCTGAGTAGATCTGGGCTTTGGTTCCGCGTAACGCCAGCATGCACGAGTTCAAATGGCATCCATGGATAAACAGTGTGGCGTTTCTTTCTCAAGCTGAATTTGTTGAGGAGATGGCTCTGGGTGCAAAATCTTCGATATTTGCCACATGGCTTTTGGTGAGAGAGAAAGGAAGAACGGCAGCAACTGGCTGCACAGCCACGATGGTTCTCTGGGCTTCTTCATTTTATGTGGCGCAGCACAGACGAATGACGCCAAGCGACAGGGGAGTCGCCACTAAAAAGCTGCGCTGCTGCAGCCCAATGCGCCCGGGCCACGCAATGGAAGGAGGCAACCAGATACCGGCAGCTTGGCATGTGGCCCACACGTCATTGTGTACGTACAATATAAAGCCTGAGGTGCGAACGACGGCCGCTCCTCTTCCAGCTTCCTTAACAACTTCTCGCCATCTCACCACCTTACACCCCGCAAATCCGCCGCGATAGCATGGGCTCTCTGTTCGTCGTCCCGCCAGATCACTCCCGAGCTGCCGCTGACCCTCAGAACAGGCGCGAAATGCCCCGTTCACTCGAGTCCTCCCTGGACACCCAGGGCCTTGCCAACGAGCAGCGCGGCCTCCTGGACCTCGTCGACAAGCTCCAGTTCGCCCAGCTCGACAATATCAAGCTCCCCCAGATCGTCGTCGTTGGCGACCAGTCCGCCGGAAAGAGCTCCGTCCTCGAAGCCCTCACCGGTACCCCGTTCCCCCGCGATGCCGGCGCCTGCACCCGCTTCGCAACCGAGATTCGCCTGAGAAGAGCCAAAGAAACCAAGCTGAAGGTTTCCATCATCCCTGACAAGTCACGCCCCTTCAACGAGCAGAGCCGTCTGCTGCAATATGGCGGCGATGTCTCGGGCGACACCCCGTTCGAAACCATGATGCGCGATGCCACCGAACTCATCGCCCCGAAAAGCATCCCCGGTCGTTTCGCTGCTCGAGATATCCTCGTCGTTGAGAAGAGCGGTCCCGATATGCCGCTATTGACTCTTGTCGATCTTCCCGGCTTGGTTCGTGTGGCCAACCGCGACCAGTCTGAGTCCGACATCCAGACCATCGAGGTTCTCTCCGAGCGATACATGAAGAGTTCCCGAACCATCATCCTGGCAGTCATCGGAGGCAACAACGATTATGTCCAGGCGCCTATTCTCACAAAGGCCCGACACTTCGACCCTACTGGATCTCGCACCATCGGTGTCCTGACAAAGCCCGACATGACAGAGCGCATCGGCCTCGAAGAGAAGTTTATTGAACTCGTTACCAACAAGGACAAAGAAAACAACTTCAAGCTCGGCTGGTACGTCTTGCTGAACCCCGGACCCGGCGAGCGCATGTTGTCAGCCGAGGACCGAGCACGAAAAGAAGCCGAGTTCTTCACTCGAGGCAAATGGGCTCATCTGCCACCCCAGATGTGGGGAATCGCAGCTCTCCGACAGAAGCTCAGCACTCAGCTTCAGCGACACATTGGAAAGCATGTCAAGACCCTGCGGCGGCAGATCCAAGAGGCCCTGGACGGCTGCGAAGCCCAGCTTAAGGCCATGGGCGCTGGAAAAGATACTGTCGAGGAGATGAGGTTCGAGATGGGTGAGCTGTTCACGGCTTCCAGCAACCTCGTCACTCCCGCCGTCCACGGAAACTACAAGAACCCCTTTGGAGACAACTTCTTCGCCAGGCAGTTTAACCCGAAGGGAACTCCCTCTCAGAAACTCCGTGCCCGCGTGCGTGAGGAGACTGATCGGTTTGTTCGGCGATTCCGTCAGCATGGCCGTAGGGTTACTTTCCAGGAGAACGCCCCTCCTGATGGGACTTCTGCAGGCAACCTTCCTGCTGCGGGCCTCGTGGGAGACCGTTCAAAGAAGGAGTTTGCAGAGTTGGAGGTGGAACCGCTGCTCCGACAGATTAGAGGCAATGAACTTCCTCTTGATTCGAATCCCAGAGCTGTCTTCATCTTGTTCTCCGACTACTCTCGCAACTGGCCTGTACTGGCACGAGAGCATAAAGATAACCTCGCCGTTATTTGCCACGAATTCCTAGCGGATGTCATTGATCACGTATGGCCGATGCGCATGCGCGATCCGCTCCGCATGCACTTCCTTGAGGTTCAGATGAACAATCTGGTGGAGAATGCCGACAAGGAGCTTAGCCGTCTGACCGACGATATGGAGCTTGAGGTCCAGCCCTTCGATCCCGAGTATGAGGAACGCCTGAAGAAGTGGCGCGCCGCATCGATGGAGAATGGCGGATACAGCGAGGCGGAGGAGGTTACGGAGAAGATGCTCATCTACTACGACCTCACGGCACGCGTCTTCACCCGCAACGTCATCACACAGGTTGTTGAGCGTCATCTTCTCTTGGGAATGCTCCGACTATTCAACCCCATTGAGATTTTGCGGATGCGTGACGCTACTATTGAGGCCATTGCCGCCGAGAACAAGGAGACCCGCGACCGCCGCAAGACACTTCAGGTTCAGAAGAAGGCTATCGAGGAGGCTAGAAGCATCTGTGCTAGTCTCGCAATGCGAAGCGAATTGAGGGTCTACGACGACGAGCCGGACGAGGACACTGCCACGGACGACGAGGAGCAGCCTAACCGTCGGCAGTCTACTGCGCCGCCGCCGGTGCAAACCCAGCAAACCCAGCAGCCCCCTCGATCCCACGAGTCGGTTCGACGGCCTGTTCGCGATGCCCGCGAGGAGCGCCCCAGTCGCACACCAGTGGCCCCCCAGGATGCCTACCAGAACAACCCCTACCGACAGGAAGCCAGCCGGCCGGAAGTCGGCCGACAGGATACCAACCAACGCCAGGATTCCAGAGATTGGGAACCGGTTTACCCTGGCCCTCCCCAGCAGCCTCAGCAGCCACATCAACCTCCTCCACCGCCGCCCCGACCTCAGAAGGTAGGCTTGGGTGATGCGGAGGCGTATTATGAGAACGCCGGAAGAACAGACTCGTACTCACACAGCCCCGGTCGAGATTCGCGGAGAGAGAGCGCGAGACATAGACTGGCAAATGCTATGAGACTGGGTCCGCAGAACTAGGCTGGGATGTGGCTTGACCGGAGATTGGCTTGAGTGCGCTGGGTCGGATATCAGGATGAATAGCTAGAGAAGACTGGCGTTTGGGAAGAGACGGGTTTTCTTTGGGTTGTCAAGCGATACAAAGACAGGGAATTGGGATTCGGGATTAGCGAAGACTTTGCAGATGTACTATAGAGATAAGATTCCAGGCATATTGAATAATACAAGAACATGTCCGTTTTGACGTGCCACCAAGGTGACAGTTCAGTGAGAGATATATCTGACGTAGTATATTGGTGGACTGTTCGTATACAACCCCTTTCGACATGCCATCAAGGTGACAGTTCAGTGAGAGATATATCATACGTAGTATATTAGTGGACTGTTTGTCTACAACCCCATTCGGGAAAAAAAAGATAAGATCGGTTCAGGTCCTTTTTTAGACTTGGTCATAACGTCGCGTTAGACTACCGAATTCCTCTCCTCACGCACCGTACCTAGACTAGTCGGGGGGGCACGTTTTAACGAGTTCCCCAATGCGAACACCGAGCCGTGCAAGCGACCAGCATTAAAGCGGAGAAACGAAAGGGCCGCCAATGCCTTAACAGCCGCGGCCATGTAACTATGCGAACCCTTGCAGCCCAATAGAAACGTTCTTCTGCCCCCACGAGTCGTTGCAACACTGACACACAAAGGTCCGAATCCAGGCCCGGAGCAGCGCAGGACAAGCGGCGCGTCATCGACAATCTCCGGCATGGTATGGTTTGTTCGAGCTATAGTGGCCGAGGTGTAGATACACGTGGTGTTGCGAGGATGGCTTATAACGCGCCGAAGCCCCCGGGGGAGAAGGCCCTGGCGCCCTCAACCGACTCCTTTTTCCAGCCTCGGATATTCTGTGTTGCGATCATGGTGGCTTCCGGTCTGGTTACCCTGTTGGCGGTTGGCTTGCAGGCGTGGTTCGTCACGGCGGCGATCGAGCTGGACGTCAACGTCACCGCCGTCACGGCTGAAGTCGAATCCGACTGGACGACTGTTTACTACGCCGACAAGGCGCCCCTGCTGATTGGAAACGACGGAGACCCGGACACGGGCGGCATTCACGCCTACAGCCTCAACTCGGTTTCTCTCGCGGAGGTGTCCTCGCGAGTGACGGGGCGCACCAAGCTCGTCACCACGGTGTATGGCGTGGGAAGCAGGGACCTCGTCGCCACCATCGCCCAGCCGGACTCTGTCATTCGGCTCTTCGAGGCTCCGAAGCTGAAGCACGTCAAGGACGCTGACTTCAAAGTGCTCGGGGACTGGTCTGCGCTGTGTGCGTGGAAGAGCCAGACCGGCAACGATTATCTGTACCTCTTTGGGAAGAACCAGGCTGTGCAGCTTCTTGTGCGCGAGACGAAGAAATCGGTAGCGATACTGGAGGTGAGCACGTGGTTTCTCTGGAGCGATACAGTTGCTGACGACGTAGATCCAAACCTTTGACACGGCATTTGAGGTCTCGGGCTGCGCCGTGTCACGCTCGCAGTCGCGCATGTACCTGGCTGTGGACGACGACAAGGACGTGTACCAGTTCGCTCTGAATGAGAGCACCTCGGCACCCGAGATCACCAAGTTTGGCGAGGCCGAGGACGACGTGACCGGTGTGGCCGTCTACGTTTCCCGCAAGGAGGGCGCCGACTACCTCTTTGTTGCCCAGGAGGACAAGATCGCCATCTACGACAAATCCTTCAAGCTCCAGGCCACTCTAACCCTGACAGGGCTGGAAGGCATCGAGGTTCAGGGCCTCAACATTTACCAGGCGTCTACTTCCAAGTATCCCGATGGCCTTTTGACCTATGCGATTGAGTCGGACGAGGCCAACGGCTTCGGCATCACTTCGCTCGAGAACATCCTCGGCGAGGTTGGCATTAAAGCAAACACGGCGTACAATCCCGCCAAGGAAAAGGAAAACTCCAAGAAAGACCCCATCTGCTCTACCTGTTCCGAGAGCGGCTTCTGCCTCAAGGACAAGTCACAGAAGTGCGACTGTTTCGCGGGATTCGCTGGAAAGCAGTGCACCAAGTACACCTGCACCGACGACTGCTCCGGGCGCGGGAAGTGCACCGGGCCGAACGTGTGCAAATGCGAGGCGGGATGGGGCGGTCTGCACTGCTCATTCCTGCTGGTTGAGCCGACATACGAGACTGAGGCGAGACCTGGCGATGGTGACGATCCTGCTATCTGGATCTCGCCTGTTTCTCGCGAGGACTCGCGTATAGTTGCGACGATGAAGTCTGGAGACGCCGCTGGGCTGGGTGTGTTTGATCTGGCTGGGAACTTGCTCCAGGAGTTCACTGCGGGCGAGCCTAACAACGTCGACATCATTTACGGCTTTGAGGCTGGGAATCGCACCGTTGACTTGGCGTTTGCTGCTTGTCGAGAGGACGACACTCTCTGGTTGGTACTGCTGGTCTCAGGATGAAGATATGATTACTAACGAGTGTAGTCTCTTTGAGATGCTGTCGAACGGCACCTTGGTCAACATCTCTGGTGGAAGCCAGCCTGTCGTGGAAGACTTCGGTGTCTACGGCTCATGCACGTACCGCTCGCCCGACACCGGAAAGCAGTATCTCTTTGTCAACGAGAAGTCGGCGCGGTATCTTCAGTACGAGCTGACGTCCACTTCCGACGGAGAGCTGCAGACCACCCTGGTGAGGGACTTTACCGGGGGAAGCGGCGGACAGGTCGAGGGATGTGTCACCGACGAGGAGAACGGGTGGATCTTCATCGGCGAGGAGCCGCGTGCGCTCTGGAGATACGGCGCAGAGCCGGACTGGGACAACGAGGGCATTCTGGTGGCGGAAATCGGCGACGGCCACCTGTACGGCGACGTCGAGGGCGTGACTCTGGTCTTGGGCCCCAAGCCCGACCAGGGCTTCATCGTGGTCTCCTGCCAGGGCGTCAGCGCATACAACGTCTACCGCCGGGGCGCGCCGCACGAGTACGTGACGACCTTCACGGCGACGGCGACGGCGGACGGCGCCATCGACGCGGTGAGCAACACGGACGGGCTGGCGGCCGTGGGCGTGGCGCTGAACGACGACTTCCCGTACGGGCTGGTGGTGGTGCACGACGACGCCAACCAGCTGCCGGACGGGACGACGAGCAACGCGGCGAGCTTCAAGATCATCAGCCTGGAGGACGTTCTGGGGGAGGAGAAGCTGGGCATCGCGGGGCTGCTGGACGAGATTGACCGGGACTGGGATCCGAGGAGGTGACGGGGAGACATGTGACTCCTTGGACGCCTGAAGTGTGAGGTGTCCGTGATTCGAGGCACCTGATGGCAGTTCCAGTCAGAACAGACAACTCAAAGAAACTCATCGAGACCACCATCACTCGCGTCCATCCCCCCTTTGCTTTCCCTCGTACCCAGCACTAAGTCAAGCGGTGTCGATAGTTTCTTATTGAGTCGGTGGTGGCGGCCATCGAACATGCATCAAAGACCTTTGCATCTCTCTGTGTATAGCGTCCTGCACCCCAAGACCAAGTTCATCACCGCGCGATGTGAATTGTGACAGCCCAAGTTTCTATTCCCATGCTCTGCTTCTCACTCTCCCCTGAGAGTCGACTCACCAAGTGGAGTCCTGCAACCCGGAACCGTCTCCGCGATCTACCTAAACGCCCTATTTCCCTCCTCGTAAGCCATGTCTCTCAACCAGGTTTCTTTTTTTTTTTCTTTTTCTTTTTCTGCTATTGAGCCGGTGAGGCTGTATGCGGTCAATAGCAATGGTTCGTGTTGACTAGTTTCACGAGGCGCCCGCGCGGCAGGGAGAAGACCACCACGTCGATGAGGCAGACACACTAGACGACCGACGTTCAGACATGCTTTTTCCTGACGTGGTTCACGAGGATCAAAGTTGCCAAGAAGCCGTTGCGACCAGATTGGGGAACTCCTGGCTCCGGCTAGGACCGTGACAGGCCCATCAACGGCGTGCAAAGCTGCCCCGAAACTCAGAAATAACTCTATTAGCTAGCTATTCCCCTTTGACTGCAGCCTCGCATCGAGCTTCTTGCTTTCGCCCGCGTCACATGCGTTTCAGCTGAGCTGTTCCCGTCGTTGCTAGACGGTTGTGGCGCGCCGAGCTGTTTCCCGCATTTCCTCTTTCGGGTGTCAATAGAGCTTCGTGGGCCTCAATCGAGTCGTCAATAAGCCCAGCCCATCCAACCACGTAACTCTCCTCGACCCACTTTCTCACGAACGAGAGAAAGACTCAGCGTTGCTTTCTTTTTCGACCAGTGTTGTTCAGCCAAACGCCCATTTTGTCTGGAATGTCTCTGCTCTTTCATGGGTTAACTAACTACTACACCTCCGCGCATCGTCAATAAGCCGCGCTGATGGACTAAGAGAACCCTAACCTAACCTCACCACCTTTGCCGTCGAGCGCTAACCCGACTCACTGGTGCTCAGCCGTCTTTCCTTTCATCACTTCTCACAGGGTGGTTGCTGCGATGATGGCCTCGTGCGGGTTTTCTGGCTTTGACGGGGGTTGTCTGCTGCGCCGGCGTTGCGTTATTGACGCCGCTGGCTTCAATAGACTGAATAGATGGCTTCGCAACCCAGATGACGGGGGGACCTAAACAGGCTTCCTGGACAGCGACAACTTGTGGTCAATGGTTATTGAGGCTTCTGTCTCCCTCTGCCCCTGCCTCTCCTTTCTTCTATAAATCGTAACGCATCTCCTCTCTTCCATCCTGTCTTTCCTTCTCCAGGCTCGTTCCATCATCACAAGAAGGACATCAAGTTACAACCTCACCCTCACCTTCAGACAAGATCCCACAGTCTCAACTCTCAACGAGTGCTCCCACTCCCTCACTTCCCTCTCCCCCCTTTCCCAAACCAAACCACCAAGAGAAAAGCCCAGCATGAAGTTCACTCTCGCCGCCCTCTTCTCCGTCCTGGCCACCGGCGTCCTCGCCGCTCCCGCCGCCGAAGCCGCCCCCGAGCCATGGTGCATGTACAAGGGCCAGCCATGCTGGAAGGCCAAGCGCGATGCTGAAGCCGAAGCCCAGCCGTGGTGCATGTACAAGGGCCAGCCGTGCTGGAAGGCCAAGCGCGCCGCCGAGGCCTTCAAGGACGCCATCACCAGCTCCGGCGGTCTCGCCGCCCGTGACGCCGACGCCGAGCGCAGCAACTTCCCCGGCGGCGCCGCCTTCAAGATCAAGCGCGACGTCGACGAGCTCGCGGGCTTCGCGGCCGGCTCGTACTGGAACCCGGCGCAGTTCTACAACGACCTCGGGCTCGATCAGCAGTTCCACCCCGACAGCGGCAACGACGACGCCGACGCCGATGCCAAGGAGAAGCGCGATGCCTCGCCCTGGTGCATGTACAAGGGCCAGCCCTGCTGGAAGAAGCGCGACGCCGAGGCCGAGGCCGAGGCCGTCGCCGCCGACAAGCGCTGGTGCATGTACAAGGGCCAGCCGTGTTGGAAGGCCAAGCGCGCCGCCGAAGCCGTCCTCGATGTCGTGGGCCACGCCGACGTCTCCAAGCGCGACGCTCAGCCCTGGTGCATCTATCCCGGCCAGCCTTGCTGGAAGAAGCGCGATGCTGAGGCTGATGCCGACAAGCGCTGGTGCTTGTATCCCGGCCAGCCTTGCTGGAAGGCCAAGCGTGATGTCGCCGCCATGAGAACCGCTGCTCGTGCCATCGTCGACGCTCTCGAATAAGTATGTCCACTCCCTCCCCTTTTCTCGGCAGTCAGTGCTAACCTTGGTTTCCACCAGGAAGTCTCCTCTTCAATTTCCGACTCTCGAATCGCTCGAAACACTTTCCTGCCGACTATCGTTATCAATCGTTCCTTATATCCTTTCCTTCCGTATCACTTACAACCATGGGATACACAGCCCACACAAGGTTAATAACCTTCTTCACTTCAAACCGCTCCTGCTGTTGCAGAAGCCCTTTTTTCAGGATAACGGTGGGAGAATATCTTCTCCTGCTCATTCTTACACACGCCTGCCCCTGACACCAGAGGTCAAGTTGCGAAAATGTGGCTGGAAACCACGTTGTAAGCTATAAGTAGTTTATGTATATCAATTGACAAGCATTGACTTGCATCTCGTGTCCCTCTGTCGTAACCCAATGCACTTCTAACAAAACCATTATCCGGTACACCTCCTTTTCTATCATGCCTCTTTTCTTTTTCGCTTGGGCTGAGCTGAGCCTTGCCTGTCCCAGTGTTACTATACATATATCGCGACAGTTGCCACAGAACCGTGACCATGGTTAACCTTGTATACAGCGGCCCCCTGAGGTAGCCGTCATTCATCTCTTGCGGGTGTCCTTGCCCTTCTTCTTCCCCCTTTTCTTGTCTTTCGGTAACTCCAGCTTGGTCCCCTTGAGTTGCTCTGCCATGATACGGAGCATGTACTCATCGACGTTTTGCATTCGATCGCCCCATGCGTTGTACTCCGTTTCTTCCTCCATAGGCGTCCCATCAGCATCATCTAGTAGGCCTCCATCCAGTACCGATTTGGTGGCTGGGGTTCCTTGTCGGGTTGTCGAAGTGCCGGAGGCATTGTTGCTGGGCTTCTCCGTGAAGTCCTCCTCGTCGGCTTGGATCTCCTTCTCCGCCACACGCGCAGCTGCAACATCTTCGCGATCCTCGGCCTGTTCCAGTACGCGCCCGACCGTCCGATCAGAATTGCTGCTGGGGCCACCCAGCACTCGATCCAGAGCTGCATCTGCTGCGTCGACTCCCTGGCTTGTAGAATCCACCTTGTCGCCCAGGACGTCCTGGACGGAGATCTTGTTGAAGTGATCCGTCGTGAATTCGCCTTCCTGGATCACCACATCATCCAGCATCTGTTTCTGCGATGCTTTCCGCAGAATGTTGGCCTCGATGGTGTGTTCGCTAATGAGGCGGTAGATGTGCACGTCGCGAGTCTGTCCAATACGATGGCATCGATCCTGGCACTGCTTGTCCATCGCCGGGTTCCAGTCCTGGTCGTAAAAGATAACCGTGTCAGCACCAGTGAGGTTGATTCCAAGGCCACCAGAACGCGTCGACAGAATGAAGCAAAGGATCCGTGGATCGTGGTTGAAACGATCCGTTAAGATCTGACGCTGCTCCACCTTCGTAGCACCGTCCAAGCGAAGGTACTTGTGTCCGTGGATGTTCAGGAATCGTTCCAAGACGTCGAGGACCTTGGTCATCTGCGTAAAAATGAGGGCGCGGTGGCCGCCCGCTTGCAACTTCCGCAGCAGCTTGTCCAGAATTTGAAGCTTTCCACAGTCGTATTGCAAAAGACGTTTGTCGGGGAACTGAATGCTCAGTCGCATCCGAGCTTCGTGCCAGGGATCGTGTGGAGAGGCTTTTGGCAGGAAAGGAGCCCAACGAACGGGCGCTGACAGTTTGAGGTTCTCGTCAGTAAATGCCTCTACTCCCCTGCGACCGAGCACGAATTGCTCCAAATCACGAGTCACCACCGCCGGAGTCGCGCATGAGAACTTCTCAATGATGGTCTTGTAACTGTCGGCGCGTTGGTCGATGGTGGGAATCAGAGATTGAATGACCGTCGACTCTTCCTCAAACCAAGCCATGACCTGTCGAGGCAACTTTGGCCTTGGCTTGTAGGGTCTCTTGTCGGTGCCAATGGTGAGAAGCTCCACTAGATTCTTGCCGTAAATGGGTCTTTGCTGTCGACGCAGGGCGTTCAGGTACACGCAATGTTGCAACTCCTCGAAGCGACCCCAGCGTGCCGCGCTTTCAAGATAGCCAATGTTCGATTGAACAGTAGCTGGGTCCAGATTCACGTACGCCTGCTGGGCCCGAGCCTTTTGCGTCTCTCGGAGCTCCATCAAGGCTCTATGGGAGCTCAGTTGGGCAATCCGGTCCGTCTTGGCTGTTGACAGGTGCTCATATTTCGCAGGGATGAGGTTGAGGAATCCCAGGTCGACGGTACTCATGGGCTTCTGCGCAAGCAGTAATCTTTGAACCCTTTGCTCAACCACGTCGTAGTCCGAAGCAATGGACTTTTGCATACGGAACGACGTCATGATTGGTCGATCGACAAATAGGTCTGGATGGTTGCAGACTTTTCGAAGCTGCATCAGACAATTAATGATGGAGAGGTAGTTGCCAGAGGCCAGAGTTGCCTTCGTGTCGTTTCGGGACAAGAAGCCATCGTACAGCTCGCGCTGGCGCTTCGAGAGCCGACAAAATTCCACGTGCTCATACTTGGCAGGCATCTGTTTCTCGACGTCTGCCTTGAGTCGGCGAAGCAGATAGGGCCGAAGAACCTTGTGAAGCTTTGAGATGATTGCCCGCGCCTCGTCATCCATCTGCTCTCGCCCGCTCTCCAGAATCTGCGTCTCGGGTTTGTGGAACCAATCGTGGAACTCTTGCAGGTCTGCAAACCCCCCGACTCCATTCTCAGCCGGCATCAGGAAGAACAGGAGTGACCACAGCTCTGTCAGGTTGTTTTGAAGGGGTGTTCCGGTAAGCAAGAGTCGAGAGTGCGTGTTGAAGCCCAGTAGTGTTTGCCATCGCTGAGACTTGAAGTTCTTGATGTTGTGTGCCTCGTCGAGAATCATGTAGTGCCATCGCCTTCGTTTGAATACCTGTTGGTCCTGGAGTACGAGTTGATAGGATGTGATGCAAACATTCCAGACATCGTCGTTGTTCCAGCCTTGACGCTTCCTCTTCCGTTCTTCCTGCGAACCGTAGTAGGCCAGAATCTTAAATCCGGGGCACCACTTTTTGAACTCCATTTCCCAGTTCAGCATAACACTGGTAGGGACAATGACCAAATGCGGTCCCCAGACCTCATGGGTACAGGCCAAATGCGCCAGTAAAGCAATAGTCTGGATGGTCTTTCCGAGACCCATCTCATCCGCCAGGATGCCGTTCGTGTTGTTCATGTAGAGACCAGCCAACCAGTCGAGTCCGTCACGTTGATACTCTCGTAAAGTACCACGAAGTAAGAATGGGACCTCGGTCTTGTGACGGGACGGGGGCTGTGGTGAAACCGACATAATCGTATCAGGCTTATCGACAATTTCTGTGTCGGAAGCTGTGTCAAATTCAGAGGGCTTAGTCTCTAAGGTGGGAGGCGGCGACAAGCTGTCATCTGAGCTTGGTGGGTTGGTGACCGGGTCCGATACGGCGGCTTGCGGTTTCTCAATTGCGAAAATGGTTTCGGCACCAGGGTCTTTGTCGAGCTGATGGTCCGCTCCCGTCATGGTCACATCCTCGTCTCCAGCCTCCACAACGGATACCTCTGCGACTAGTCCAGCCGCGGTATTCTCGACGAAATTTGCTGAAGGTTTCTGCTCCTCTGGGACATCTTGAGCGTGGGAGGTGCCGTTAACCTGTTCGGCGGGAATTGGGGGAACCTCAACCTCCAGGTCGGCATGACCATCCTGTGCCGGTTCGCTAGTCACGGACTCTGGATGTTGAACGAGTGAAACCTCGTCGTCGTCGTTCGCTAGAGAACCGTTGGCGATGGCAATACCCTCTGTATTGGCCTCCTCTGAGTTGGCTTCCGGGTTGGCGTGTTCTGGCGTGGCATCCTGCATCTGAATGTCTTCACCCGTCTGGGTTTCCATGCCTGCCTGGTCGTTCATTTTCTTGAGCTCCGATTTTCCGAAAAACATCCCCAGCAAACCATCCGCATCGTCGTCGGACCCTTCTTCAGACTCGTCGTCGCCAGAGGCTTCATCATTGGCATCATCACTATCCATATCCGTCGAACTCATGTCATCATCCATGTCAACAGATTCGTCACTCGTCTCTGGATCCTCGGTGGCCTCAACCGCATCTGTATCTTCCCGACTAGGCCCGGTTATTGCGTCGGTATGGTCTGGCTTTTTGTCGACCTCTGGTATGTTGGCATACTTGGCCCGTAGCTGGTCTTGGGTCAAACCCTCATCTACGGCATTCTTCTGATCATCGTCGTCGGCTTCGTCATCATCATCCGAGGACATGATGTCACTGTCGTCCTCTTCGTTGTCGTCGCCATCATCCTCGTTGGAGGCAAGCCCTAGTTCGTCGTCGTCATCGGCTAGACTGGCGTCATCGGTGAGATCGTCAAATCCATCGTCCTCCTCTGATAGTTGTTCCGAGTCCAATTCGGCACGGCGAGCCTGGAGCTTCTGCTCGGAGAGATGAACCGCTTGATTGAGAGCTGCCTTGACTCTTCTTTGCTCCTCCTGCTCCCACTCTTCTAAACGCCGACGATTAACTTCCAGTCGGACATTCTCCCAGGTGCCGAGGATAGTCTTGACGACATTCCGATATCGCAAGAGCCACATTTCCCTCGCCTCGGCTTCCACTTGGTCGGCCGACTTTGGTTGCCGCCGGAGCCATTCGTCGCGACATGCCTCGGCAAGTTTCTTGGCGGTTGATTTGTGTCGTTGCTGCTCCGCCACCATGAGCTTCCGGAAGTTAGCTACAGCCTTAATCAAGTGGTCTTGGCGAGCCCATTGGCGAGGGGGCTCCTCTTCTGGTTCAGGTAGGAAGAGGGAGCATCTCTCTTGGGAAAGAAGGCCCCCGGGTTCAACCTCGTCCTCGATACGAAGAATCAGAGCAGCATCTTTTGCGGCCATTTCATCAGTGAAAGGGGGCCCATCTTCAGATGCCAACAGTCCACCATCTTCGACGGGAATATCGCCGGCGCGGGACCAGAAATCTTCGAAGCTGGTGCCAATCTTCGGTTTTTTGCGAACCTGGTCCGGATGAACGAGAGGGATATCACCAGACCGGCCGACCCTTAATTTTATCCGGGGCGATCGATTCGTTGTGTCATTCTTGGAGTCTTTGGGTTTCTCGTCTTTCGTGTCGGCGACATCGCTGAATCGCAAGGATCTTCGAGAGCGTGTAGAATGCCGCGTCGACGGAGGGGGAGAGGGACTTCTTCGACGGGTAGAGCGGGAGGATGTTCGGGGTTCCGTGGCAGGTTTTTTCGACGCGGCCTTCGAAGTCGGCGTAGACGTAGTTTTCGTGTGTGTGGTTTTGGTGGCGGGACTAGGCTTGTGCGAGCCATTCGGCAGCTTCTTCGAGTTTCCATTGGGCAACTGGGCTTCGGGCTTTGCTGAACTGGCACCTTTGCCGCCAACAGATCGTCTCGTTATCCGTGTTCTGCCCTGGGGCAAGAGCTCGATGGGAAGGATGTTGATGCGGCCAGATTTGCGGCGGCCATTCTGGGTAAAGGAGGTAGGACCTTCGGCCTCGATCCTCCTCCATGGTGGCGACTCGGGTTTGATTTTTTTGGCTGAGCCCGGGGGCGTCGTCTCTCGAGTGCGCCGTCGCTTCGATGGTCGTTCGTCGTCGTGGGCATGGCCATTCGGAGAATCGTGAACATGCCCGTTGGTCTCCGGAGCAGTTTCTATCTCGGCCTCCGAGTAGCCCTCGGCGCCATTTTTCGTCCCATTCAACGCGTCATCGCCGTTCGATCGTAGCACTGGCGCGTGGTCTTCGAGCTTGAGGGAATCGGGGTTCGAGGTCGGAAGCACGTTCTCGGGCGACGCGGTCTCAGGCATAGTAGCAACGTGGAGCCAAGAGACGCAGCAGGCGAGGTCTCTGCGAAGCTATCATTTGCGGAGTCGAAATTAATGTCTACAGAATGGTAGCGCTTCATAGGATTCTCATACAAAGTTTGCACATGATCAGGGGCCTTGGGGGCGAGCTGCGTCGGATTTTGTCGCAAAATCCCGTGTCGTCAGCAAAACTTTTGAACTTGAGGAGAGGCGAGGATGCACGCCCTGCGACCCAGACTCGACTAACCCAAAATAGGCGGGCACGCGCCTGGCGTGCAACCCTTGCTGCCTGAGGCACCCATTTCGGGTTGAGAATCATCACGGCCTCGATTGGCTAAAGCTTCCACGAAGAGCCGCCATCACATCACGTCACAGAGCAATTGGGCAACGGCACCACTGTCCACTTGCCCGAGGTATGCTGCCATGGACTCATTGATGCATGCTCAATTGATGGAACTGACTTTCGCCGCGCCGACAGATGCTCCCCCAACGAATCCTACGGGCCTCGGCCCTGCGCAACGGCGTATCGACGGCTCGACTCCTACCGACGATCCAGCGCCGATGTTTCCTCCCCCTCTCGTACACCGACAAGAAGATTATCGACCAGAAGTACCCGGAGGCTCAGGTGCTGAGCGATGCCGAGGATCCCGGCATGGTTAGTTGCCCGAGCCGCGTGGTGAGACGAAAGAGCCGCAACGCTGATAAATAATATCGCAGAACGGTGGCTACATCAACCCGCCCGCAATCAAGCGCCAGTTCCGTGACCCCCGCGCCGAGTGGTGGGATCCTCAGGAGCGACGAAACTTCGGCGAGCCCATCCACGAGGATAACGATCTTCTCGGCATCTTCTCCCCCTGGGAGTACACCTGGACGACCACCGGTCCGGGTCTGATGATGGTTGGCTCGTTCCTTGCCGTCTTCTTCAGCGTCACCGGCCTCGTGTATCTCACCTACCCCGACATGGTCGCTTACCCCCGAGAGTTTGAATCTGGCCTCGAGCGAGAGCTGGGCGGTCCTGGAGCTACGAGGGTGGGTACAGCGTGAACCTGCGATTGAGCACTTGCTAACAAGGACTTTACAGGCTCGCATGGAGGGTGATGAGGCTCCTTGAACAGGGACATCTCATTTGTACATAACTAAAGAATGGAAAGGGTTGAATGGATTTCGAGTGGACTCATAAACATGACGGAGCTGGCAGGATTGATGCTTGTAAGCGGCAACCCGTCGGTGTCAGTGTCTCTTCCCTGGTAGTGAATTTCCTTTCGCATGTGATGATGTCTTGTTGAGTGGGCGTTTTCGTTATTTACCTGTCTAGGGTGTTGTCGGCCCCGTTCGTCGTGAATCGGCCGGTTGCCAGTCGAGAAATCCATCGCAGACACAGCGCCCCACCACAACCTCCAACCCGCCTGTGGTAATCGGCCTGACTGTCAAACTTCTAAGTGCGCCTACGACTCAGATACCCGTATACCTGCCAGCCCGCAAGTGGTCTTCCATGGAAGATGCGGAGGACGCCGATGAACTATTCAACTCCTTCCCCACGCACCTCTCCGAGTGTTGTCATTGGCTGTGATGGATTACGCTTCGTGAACATTCAGTGGAAGGAACACCGTTCTCGGTTGAGCTGTGACCTAAGTGGCCATATCGGGATGCAACGGGTTCTTTTTCAGCTGGTCATGACCACCAACTCGAGCTAGGGGCTCTTGAGAAGCTCGCCTCTTGCCTCGTTCTCTCTCCTACCACCTCAATCACCGCATCACCCGGGGTTACCAATGCTACAACGAGGCGAGTCTGGCTGCGGAGTTCTGCGGTTGCTGCTGCCTCAGACACTCTTGCAATGACCGTCTTCGCTCCGGCCATGTCAACACTTGGTCTCCCAGCAGCATCAACCTCTCTGCAGAGTCAACAAACAACATCAGCTCGACTGTCTTCCTCTTGTCTTTGCGTCCTTTCTCTCCATTCGTTCCGGTGTGCATTCATGCCCATACATCTTACCTCTTCGCTCGTTTCTCCCTTTTGACACTTCTCAAACACCCACTCGTCAACATGCGGTATGAAGACTGGGACATCCTCGTCTTCCCTCGGGGCTGCGAGGTCCCCATGAAGGAGTTCAAGGTGGCCTGCCACGTTGTCCATGATGCTGGTAAGACCCCTTGTGCTAGGTTCTTTGTGCCTCGCAAGAGGGACTATGGTCGCTGGAGCTAACTTCTGGCCGCAGAGTTCTCCCAAAGCCACGGCTCTTTTGGTCTCCCGACGCTGTACTGCTTCGTGCCGAGTCTAGCGGCCGGGACGCCGTTCCAGATCTCCATCCACTCGTGGACCATCCCTGTAATCAGTCAATTCACGAAGTCGTACTCGGAATTTCCTGGCAATGTCAAGTTTGAAGCCAGGCTATTTGTCGACGGCCGGCTCGTTGCGTAAGGCCTTTGCTTGGTTCTCGCCACGTTCTCAGCCATCCTAACGACAGTCCCTTAGATCCACGACTCTTGATCGGAAGAGCGATTGGCCACATGTCATCGCTCACAGCTTTGGTACGAGTACCAGGCTCACGCGGTTTTGGGGAACGGGACCTCACTAATACTCCATCTAGACTTTTCCAAGAACGGCGACCTGGAGCCACTCAAGTTCCCAGTGTTTCAACAGGAGCTGCTCCACCAAAATCACTGGAGTCCTGCTGATGACCTGGGCAGAATCAAGCTCGTCATTAGCGAAGGCTTCCCACGCGACTCCTTGACCATGCCCATCCAGCGAGTGAAGAACATTGTTGCCTTCTCCTTCCAGCATGCTCCACTAGGTATGTCTGTGTCAACTTTGTGTTCTCCAAGAATAAATCTTTGGCCAACGGATAGCTAATGTTTTTTGTTACAGAGGTTCTTGAAAATTCATCGATTGCTTGGCCCAATCCCTCCATGTGGCGTCGGGCTCCATATACGGCCTCCATGCCCGTTCCCACCTATCCAGCTGAAGACGCCAAGTCTCACGCACACTCCCCGAGGCGCCGAAACCAGGGTCTACAAGGAGACCTAGCAGACCACACTATGCCAATGATTCAAGGGGTCATTCCCAACGTTTCTGCAAACTCCGCACGGAAATACCAGGACCTGTCGGGCAACACGGTTGTGGATGCACCTCCCGGCTTTGAGGGTCCTGGCCTATTCGAGGACTCCAGCTCCTATTTTGACTGGCTTGGGAGCATGAACATGGGCCTGGACGACGTTTCCGCCCAGTTACTGAGCACTAATTCAAAGGCTCGGAGGTCTAGAAAGACGGCCACCGATATCAGCATGCCTGATTACCCGAGCTCCGGTCACGGTGGGCAGACGTCTATTTCTGGCGACGCCTCATTCACCATGTCATCGTTTCAGCCCGAGGACGACATCAACCCGGGGCATCTGAAGGTTCCATCCAATACTCCAACCACTGGAGGGCAGAGTGTCTATGAATCAGAGGGTTTGATGCCCACTCGGTCAATTGTCAATAACTGCTGACCATTCTAGGGCTTCCCTTCCCGATCATCCCACACGGCGGGATACCAATCGATCTAGCCAATTCGTTGACAAACTCCCTGCTCAATCAGACAATCCCTTTTCAGCATCATGCTACAAGCATGCCCGCGCCGATATCTCAACCTCGATCCCGCAAGGAACCCCGAATGAGGAAGGTTACTCCTGGAACAATTCCCACGAGCTCGTCTTCGGGGCAAACCCATCAAGAGCAGCGAATTTGGTCTCATCAGTCGCACAATCCATCCAGAGGGGCCATCTCAGGCTCCGTGGCCGGGTCGCAGACAGAGAGTCCAAAGACGTTGGCTTGCACCGACTTTAACCAGCGAACTCCCTCGATGGGAAAGTTCGGGGCCAGCCTGGCCAACTTGACTGGACAAGAAAACATGCTGGAGGTGGCACCTGGCACAGGATCGTCTGACAAGGGTACCAAGCGAGGTCGCCACTTTACCCCAGGGTCAGCAAAGACGATTGACGAGGATGAACCTCGGCGCCCCAGCCCTTGTGTCCGGCTCACTCCATTCGCGGACGGTAGCCCAAAGACTCGACCAAGCTGTTAGAACGACTTGCAGGACTGATTATTTCGGATAAGAGTATGCTATTGATTTTGGACGGGTGCGGGTGATGTCAGACGGTGTACGAAGGTCGTTTTTGGCGTTGATTCGCGGTTGTACTGGTATGTTAGCAAGCACTCGGTCGCATAATGCAGGAGAGGCAAATTCGAATTGAGCATGGAGGAGCATAAACCAGTTGATTAAAATAAATTTTGTTTGTTTTTATGTTCTTCAAGGGTGATGGCCTTCAACGGAGGGCGTGGATGAGGTGAATTCCACAGTAGTAGCAAAACTGGTGACAAACGTCAAATAACCGCGAGGAAGCCCAATCGGAATGAACGGGCAATCCCACTATTAATCTATGCTCTAGGTACAGAGAATAACTAAAGATTAACCGCCACTTTCGTGTCAGATGCTGAGTTGTGATTCCACGGGTGAGACGGGCGTTTGACGGAGGACCGGCTTAGTCAGGGACTCAGCTCCGGCTCCGTCTGGCAAGCCTCCGCGCAGAAATGGGACGCAGGTCTCCCACGAAATTCCGGACTTGGCGGATTCTGAAGTGATGTCATTGATGACTGCCAAGAGTGCAAATAATGCGGATGATTTTTAGATATTCAAGGCGCAGTGGGGAGGAGACGGAGGGATTTCTGGATCAAAGATGGGCGGAAGCACAATCGAGGGCGAGCCTGTGGGATGCACCCACATAATTCTCCAGACTCACAGGGACTGATGAACGGATGAGTGTTACTAGTAAGCGACATTTGACAGGATATGCAATGGAGAGGAGATGTCTGTAGCACAATGCATTGTTGGTGTAACGGAGAATCCATTATGATGGTTCTCATGCATGTACTCACTCGGTGTCCGGGGCGCGAACGCGAGGTGCGAGGTGCGAGGTGCGATGTGCGATGTGCGAGGTGAGACGCCTTATTAGACATCTCCACCAACAAGCCTGATGATGCTCACGACTCTCGATGATCCGTCTATCACGGTCCATGATCGGTCGGGCAGCAGGCAACTAGAGTCGAGTGTCACCCACAGCGACTGTACTATTGAATGTGCCTGCGGTGCAATGATGGACCAGACGCATATCCAGCTCATCAGCGCATCCCGGCCCCCGGAGTCCGTCTCTCGCAGCCCACGGCAGGCTGGCCTTGGACAAGGGACGATTTGGCGATACACCAACCCATCGCTCGTCTAGTGATAAGCAGCGGCTCACCCTCCTTCACTGGGCAAGCCGAAGCTCTCGGTCTTGTGGAAAAGTCCGTCGGGGAGCCGCAAGAGACCGCTTCTCCATGCTCACAGCATAGATCCACCGTGCAGGAAGGCTTGGCGCTGGTTGGCAGTCATCACTCTAAACTGGCCGAGGCAGATGCTTATGTTTCCGTCTGCTGCGGCCACTTTAATGGCACTGCGGCGTGGAGTATGTGTGTGGGGGGAAGGAAGAGCCATCATCGTGCGGAGGGTGTGGTGTTGCTCGCGCACCCTTCCACCGGCGGAGGCAGGCCGGGGCTTCATGGAACCCACAACTTCGGCCTCGGAGGGCTGACCTCTTGTCGTTGTGTGTGTCTCTGAAATCGTAGTACAGAAGGACAGGAACCATGGCACGCTCAGACAATATAAGGTCTCGTCTCGGGTCCCCCAGTTGCCAATATCCTTGTGCCTCACCAAGTCTTCCAAGTCAAAGTCTCAGTGAGATAGATTCCTCTATCACTCTCCAGACAAGATGGCCTCTATAATGTCAGCCCCCGACTACTCCATGGCCGCGACGGGCAGGTCGCGCCTCAGCATCCGCTTGCCCAAGGACACGCTGCACTCCTCGTTGATGGAGTCCTCGCAGCACTTCAACTTCGACAACGAGACGGCCGCCTTGGCCCGCAACGCCAACGCCTGGCTCTCGTCGGACGAGGACCTCACCCGTCGCCCGCCGTCCATCGCCCCGAGCAACTTCAGCACTCGGTCCGTCGAGCGCGAGGAGTACCAGCCGCCGCCCAGGAACCCCAGAGACTTCCCCGTCTTCGGGTCGCTGCGGTACTCGCTCCGTTATGACGATGCGCGCCCGCGCACGGCGCCGCAGACGACCGAGAGCACGGAGAAGCTCACGCAGGTCATCCCCGACGACTCGGCCGCCAGTTCAAGAAACGGCGAGGATGACATCGAGTACCCCACCGGCATGAAGCTGGCTCTCATCACCCTGGCCCTCTGTCTGGCTGTGTTTGTCATGGCTCTTGGTTAGTTGTCCCCAACGTGTACTTGCCCTCTCACCACCACTGACACCGAGTGACAGACAACTCCATCATCGCCACGGCAATCCCCAAGATCACCGACGAGTTCCACAGCCTCAACGACGTGGGCTGGTACGGCTCGGCATACATGCTCACGGGAGCCTCTCTCCAGCTCTTCTTCGGCAAGTTCTACACCTTCTGGACCATCAAGTGGACCTTCCTCGCCACGGTCGGGATCTTCGAGGTGGGCAGTCTCATCTGCGGCATCGCCCAGGACAGCGTGACCCTCATCATCGGCCGCGCCATTGCCGGAGTGGGCTCCGCGGGCATCTTCGCGGGCGCCCTGACCATCCTCGCTTACACGGTGCCGCTGGAGAAGCGGCCGGTCTACACCGGCCTCGTCAGCGGCATGTGGGGAATCTCGTCGGTCGCGGGGCCGCTGCTGGGTGGCCTCCTCACCGACCAGGTCTCGTGGCGATGGTGCTTCTACATCAACCTGCCCATCGGTGTCATCACCATGGGCGTCATCGTCTTCTTCTTCCACGATCCCGAGCGGGACATCGAGCCGGCGACCTGGAAGGTCCGTGTGTGGCAGCTCGACCCCATCGGCACCGTCATCTTCATGCCCGCCGTCATCTGCCTGCTGCTCGCTCTGCAATGGGGCGGCGTCGACTATGAGTGGGACGACTCCAAGATCACGTCGCTGTTCATGCTGTCGTCGGTGCTGCTGCTGCTGTTCATCTACGTGCAATACAAGATGGGCGACAACGCCACGGTGCCGCGGCGCATCTTCACCAAGCGCTCCGTCTGGGCGTCGTGCTTCTTCGCCTTCAACACCGGCGCGTGCTTCCTCACCTCGGTGTACTTCCTGCCCATCTGGTTCCAGGCCGTCAAGGGCACCACGGCCATCGAGTCCGGCGTGCGCAACCTGCCCATGCTGCTGGGCGTGGTGCTGTTCTCCATGATCGCGGGCGCCATCGTCACCTGGTGGGGGTACTACACGCCCTTCATGATCGGCGGCGCCATCTTCATGGCCATCGGCTACGGACTGCTCTGCACCCTCAAGGGGGACACGCCGACCGCCGGCTGGATCGGCTACCAGCTGCTGGCCGGCATCGGCGTGGGCATCGGCATGCAGCAGCCGCTGGTCGCCGTGCAGGTGGTGTGCGACATGGCCGACATCCCGACGGGCACGGCCATGATCATCTTCGTGCAGACGCTGGGCGGCGCGCTGTGCGTGACGGCCGGCCAGACCATCTTCACCAACACGCTCATCGAGAAGGTCAAGGAGTACGTGCCGGACCTGGATCCCGCCATCGTCATCGCCGCCGGTGCAACCAACATCCGCGACACCATCCGCGCCGAGTGGCTGCCGGATGTCATCCGCGCCTACAACGACGCCCTCAACGTGGCCTTCTTCGTCGGCGCCGCCACCGCGTCCGCGACCATCATTGGCGCCGTGCTGACTGAGTGGAAGAGCGTCAAAGGCCGCAACATCGAGATGGCCGCCGGTGGCTAAAACCAGCCAGCGGGGTCCTGACTGGCCGTATACTATTCCATCTTACCCTTTTTTTGCATGGGAGAAACCATTCATTACCGTATATTTCCGCATATAGACTCACTGTCGGCGTTACTCAGCGAGGGCACTTTCCTTTTTTTTCCTTTGTCGAGACAGAGGACGCGACCGCGTCGGGAGGGGGCGGGGAAAGCTCCGTGTGGGGACGGAGATGTAGGGTAGTGGGTGCGGAGATGGTCGGCGGTTGGCCGGAGGGGACTCGGAGACTGTCGGACAAGACGATAATTGCAATTATGAATTGAATAATGAGTTTTAACAATTCTTTTCGAGCTCAGTGACGTGTACTGTGGTTTTGGCCCAATCGGGATTCGTAGTGAAACCTGAGATGTGTTTATTAAATCTGGGGAATAACCCGGCACTATTGTAGCAGAATTTGGCTAAACGGCAGCCTACAACTCACACCCGATCTTTCAGAACTTGTCAGAGGTAAATTCTACAAAACTAGAATAAAACGGTTTCTAGCATGTTAACCAGAAACGTCCGCTCAGGAAGCACAATTCAAAGTATGGTATAGGAAGTCTGCCGCAAGACTAGGGTACTTAACCATTATTTTGAATCCGATCAGTCATCGAGCCCTTATAGCTTAGGGGTAGAGCGTTGCACTTGTATTTACCGTCTGAGGCATGCAAAGGTCGGCGGTTCAAATCCGCCTGGGGGCATTCATTTTTGATGTTTCTCTCTATTTGATGAATAGATAATTTCTTTTTTGGTATTTATTTGATGTTGGATCGTGGGGTTTTGGGTGTCCTCGTGAACTTGCAGTCGGGAGGCGGCTGGCCGCGGCTGGCTACCGCGTGGCATCCTGCATAATGGTGACATTTCTCTCCTAAGCTGGTGCGACAAAGACTTGAGCGAAGTTGACCGACCGTGAGCGCATTTCCTTGGACGTCCTTGCAGTCTTCTCTCGGTCTTGTTCCCTCTTCTCTCTCTTCACACCTGGTCAAAATGCTACATGCATGGACTACCAACGCGACGACTTGGACTCAACAAGCGTCGCAAAACAACATACGAAATCCAAGCCCACCAACATCGACTGAGTCATGGACCTGTGATGCGGCGAGACTGGTACTTGGAAATGACGCCGACATCCATGTTTCCTGCGTGAAGGCTACTTACGCTCGGACTGTGGCAGTTACTAAATTCCCTAGCCGGACGGACAACAGCATCTTGTGTAGCCAGAACACTTTGCAAGGCCGATAGGCGATAATTGGTCTTTGGAGATAGCGGTGAAATGAGGGATATGGATACTTGCCTCGATTGTTTGACGTATACTGGCTAAGTTACTGTACAAGGCGTGCGCAAATGGACTTGAACCATGGCCGAATCATCGCCGTCGTTCACGGGACGTTTAGTGCCATCTCGGCATGCGCTCGTTTTCATTGTGCTGCAACTAACGGAAGGCTTAAACTGGTCAGCATTTGATCAGTAGATGCTAAATGCCGTTTAGGCCAAAGCCGATGAGCGCAGTATCTTGCACCCCACACAGCACTTTTGAGCCTTCTGATCGAGTCGGGACGAGTCCAACAGCATCAATCTTGTGGTGCATAGTGCTTGTTAGTGTCGCTTGTTTTCATCAATCGGCTTCATGGTCTAGTGGTATGATTCGTGCTTTGGGAATTCAGCTCAACTGCACGAGGCCCCGGGTTCGAGCCCCGGTGGAGCCCATTCAATTCTCTTTTTGCTTTTTGCGCAATCCTCCGGTGACTGTTGGGTGTGTATTGGGGATTGGGATCAATTCCGAATAGCGTTGTTGGTGTTTTCGTCGTGTAACTCCAGTTGTGGCGAGGTGCTGATGTCTCCATGTTTTTGCCGCCCTGCCTCTTCCCGGGCCAACAAGACGGCTGGTTGTGGCTTGTCCTACGTCTTCCCTTACCCAACTCCGATTGCCTGCATCTCAACTGTGACACCATGGATGGTTTATTCCGGCGGTCAATGTCTTTCCAATGTAAATCCAAGAAGTATATATGATCATCTTCATTCAAGTCTGATCGATATGACTAACACGCACATCTCGCCGTTCTCCTGTGCATTGCCTCGTTGACCCAAACAAAGCACCGACTCTACTTGATGAGCGCCATGCCTCAAGATCATCGTAAGAAGTTTCGTCCACAGCAGTTGACCGTTTCTAACATTTCTCCTAGCCTATCTTCACCTCCCCGTCCCCGCCGACGCTCCGTTCGAGCTGAAGCCTTCCCCAATCAAGGGTTGGGGCGTCTTCGCGACCAGACGTATCGAACAAGGCGCTGCCATCTTCAAAGAGAAGCCGCTCTTTGTGATCCCAAAGCCGTTTGAGCTGATCACGGGATGGGATGTTCGGATGGCCTTCCAGAAGCTGCCACCTCGGTCCAAGCAGAACTTTCTTCGCCTCCGCAATCACGCGTCCGGACATGTCGCAAACATGGAGTCTGTCATGGGAGAAAACTCTTTCCAGGTCGCCTCGGAAGCCGACCTCGAGAAAGGTCTTCGACAGTACGGCATGTTCTTGATTCTCTCACGCATGAACCATTCGTGTGTGCCCAACGCAAAGCTTCCATTGACGACGACTGGACCCCAGGACTTCACGAGCTATGCGGTTAGAGACATAGCAGTTGGAGAGGAGATCACAATGTGCTACAAGTCGGACTTCGAAGGCAGACCGAGGGAAGAACGTCACCTGGCACTCCAGTTCGAGTGTCATTGCAAGGCTTGTCAATTGGGCACTCCTTACCAACGAATCAGCGACATCAGACGACGACTCATCCGAGCCATGCAGTACCTGAGACGTGGAAAGGACTTGGATGGACGGACGGATTACTCCCGATCGCCAGTCATCGCCGACCCAAAGCTCAAGCGCGACGCCGAGACCTTCAACATCCCCCTCACCTCTCGGCTAGTCTACGCGCTTTTTCGGATTTATCTGCTCGAGCAGGAGGGGCTGCTGGATCAACTCAAGCTCGACAGCCTCCTCCCCACCATCAGGATGATCGCAAAAAAGTTCAGGACTGAAGAAAACGCCAGAATCGCTCGGCTTGCGCTGGCCAAAGGAACGTGGCTGGAGTCCCTGTGTGCGGCTTTCGAGTTCTTTGGTAGACCGGACAAGGAGGACGCGAGGCTTGCTGCTTCTCTTCGGGCATTGCATAACATTTGACGCGTTGGTGGTGCTCGGGTTCGAGTCAGGCTGCGGACGAAATGAGGGAAATGTGCAGATGACACGTCTTGTACTGCTTGATGCCCAGTAACGCCCTATCTTAGGTAGTAAAATTGAGATACGAAGTATTCTGTGCTCCGTTTTTCTGGTCTTCCTCCATGCCTTCGATCTTCTGTGAGTGTTAGTCATACCGGAAAGAAGAGACCATCATCGTGACGAATCCAAAGGATTTGACTACCACAGAAACGATGCCAACTCGTAGCTTGCACGGCATGTTGGGCGGATATCTTACTGTAGTGACCGTATTTGGTCTCGAGGATGTGAAAGATGCTACTGAGACGCTACCAGCTACTGTTATAATCACGCTGAAAAAGTTGATGTCCAAGGCCAACGTTTGATAAGCTTGAGTTCGAAACAGATCTCCTAATACCTACTATGGCTTCATCCTTTTCTGCCCCGAGATCATTTTGTAGGGAACATGCCCAAATACAACCGCACCGTTGTCCACGAGGCCCCCTATTGTAACGTTCAAACAACTCTGAGGGACGTCAAGATGTAGATTCCGTCCCTTGGGAAGTAGTAGCTGGTGATGGGTCGCTGGATGTCCTCCCTGAGGCGCCAGACAATGACACTGGGAGAACAGCCCACAACGTGATGACCAGAGGATGCCCGCTGACAACTCATTTGGATCCAAGCTTTGGTCGTACATAGACCCGTGAATCCTTCTCAAAATTTCGATTGTTGTGCCCAAGTAATCCCTGTGCTTGGGCACAATCTTCCACCCTGCGCAGAGACGACCCGGTTCTTGGGCCTGAAGAAGCTCCCCAAAGTCCCTACCAAATATCGTAAGGGCCTTGACAGAACGGATGTAGTCGACCCATCCGTGTCCCCCGGTATGAAGATTGTAGGTTCTTTGCCGGACGGGGCCAGTTGTCTTGGCGACGTCCCAGAAATCAAAACCTGCGAGACTCTTCGTCAACACTTTCCGTGATGGGTTAAACCAGTAACCGTCCTTATCAGAAACCTGAGTTTGATAGTCGATGCAAACTTGGAGGTCATGTAAAATCTCCTGAACCCTATCACGGAAGCGATATACTGTCTCTATTAACTCTCCACTCTCATTCGGTATGATATCATCGACGTAGAGCAAGAGGTTGAGGTTGTTGAAGTTTCCAAGTACGCCGACAGCGGCAGTCCCGCCACCGCCTAGAGACGAATCTCCTTCGAGTTGAAGTGGACCGTTGACTTTCCACTTGGAAACAAAAGCTGGTTTAGTCCGATCTTTCTCGATTGAGGCTCGTGTGAGGTGCAACAATGCTGATGCGCCATCCACTAGCCACGCTCTTTGATCGCTGGTGTCAAAAAAGACAAGTGCCTGAGAGAACACCAAATCTAGAAGGGCCGAGTAGCTTTTCCGTTTCTGGAGGTAAACAGGCTTGTCTCTTCTGCTAAGAGAAACAGAAACCCCACCAATCAAGCTTGAGCCCCCTTCAAGATAAAGCTTGTCGATAACTATAGCCTTTGGGGGAGCTGGTAAGCTTGACTGGGCTATCGTAAAGCAAGTGTCTGGGTGACCTGAAAGGGTTGAAGAGGGCCTGTTAGCGTACTGAAGACGAGACTGATCCTGGATCCATTACCTGTGTATTCCTTGACATTACCGCACCACCCTACCACATGTCTGTGGTCCTCGAGATCTCTTAGACCGAGTCCTTGTAGAGAGTCTTCTGCCGTATCTTCCAGTCGAGAATCGCAGTATGAGATGCGTTCGCCGTCAGGATTGAATAGGAAGTGCCACATGATAGTGTCGATTGTAATAGTCGTGGCTGTGAGGAGAGAACAGAACCCTTTCAACAAAATCCTCTCTCCCAGCGCATAAAAATGCGATGACTGAACTAACTGCGACATAATTGGTAGAGATAATTCGAGGCCGGTATCTGAATGAGCTCGACGACGAATTGGATAACCCGAGACGAGAACGGGATTTCGAAACATGTTGGCCCAACATAAGCCTGGTGAGAGAGGGCCAGGAGGACTATCTTCACTCATGGGAAATTCGATGTGGCATTCTGTAGTTATCATACGCTCGTTTCGTTGGAAGCTGCGAGGATGGATCTCGAACGAGGAGAGTCGGGGCGAGCAAGTGGTAATACCCTCAGGGATATTTGATGGGCATAAAGCAGCACCCAACCATTTTAGTTGCTCGCCGATCTTAGCCACCAAGTCCAACAGTCCTGTCGCTTTTACGGTACAGGAAGCTGAACTTTGCGTTATTGCTAGCGTCGATTCGTCTGGCAAGTCACCTGCATGATGTTAGCTATATGCTGGAGGATCAAAGCCTTTGATTGTTAGACTTACAAATGGTTCCTTTCTCATGAGGATGCGAAAGAAATTTCTTCAAGAGAGCTCTGATGAACTGGTGTGTCAGGGGCCAGGTTTGTTCCAAGTATTCGCTAACTGTCACTGCCTGCGCTTGTTTCCAGGTTCCCGTGACACAGAGAACCTGGTCGACAATGGCTTCTTGTAGATACGCTTGGTCTCTCATAAGTTTGCGGAGGTCCCAATTCAGATGAAACTCAATGCAAATTACAGGTGCTGCCTCGTCAAGACTTTGTTCGTATGGTGGCGAATGGTTGCGGATTTCGGTCCGGATGAAGTCCCCAATGTCCGTCTTCAAGTTGTGACCCGGTACGTGAAGTTCCAAGTGGCTCTTTATAGCTGATTCAAGCTATCGGTAAGATTGAGATTTCCAAATAAAACTTTCAGGACCATCACGGATTGGGTTCTGGGGTTGTGATGCGCTAGTTTCCACTTGGAGGTCTTCAGGTACGCTGAGTGGATCTCGTCTCGTGAAGGCATCTTCGTTTGTACCTTTGTTGCCGGTGCTGGAAGTGAAGGGGTTCTTGGATGCTTGTAGTTTCAAGGCTTCAGCAACATCTCTACTGAAAATCAGCGACCAGAAAAGATGAATGAAGCCCAGTATCTCTGTACCTCCCATGATTATGAAGCACGAGTGAGATCTCCCGCTGACTTCTAGTTGACGATTCTCCATGAAGCCTGAGAGCAAAGCTTATCATCAAAGTCGGAAGTCCAACCTTAAAAAAAATCACCTGGAAGCTTGTGGAGGTGGAAGATTGACGCGTTGGAAAGATGATACGAGACACTATTGATGAGAGCTAATAGCAAATGGGGATGAAGGGAATCACTGAAACCAATAGCGGGGGGGTTTGCCGTCTTGTGCGTCGTCGATCGAAACTTCATGCCTGGCATCTGGGTTCAAGGTCATGAGAGCCATACTGTCAGTGGTTGTTCTGTCATTAACCTGTGTTGGTAACTTAACCACTGGCCAGATCCCGAACATGTGACTTGGCATTGTTAGTATCGCCAACTCGGAGGCGAAAGGCTTCTGTCCGAAGCGTTTATATTGGAAAACAAGTCCCTAGATAAAGTTAATGAGCGGTTCAATCAACAAGGACATATCCATACCACTTGTAGATGATCCACGCGATGGCCAATGCGAATCTGTACGCGGGCTGGTAACCCGTGGGCCTCGTCTGATATTCTTCAAAATCCAAGCACATTTCAGGATGTTTAGATGATGTTGGAGGGGGGGAGTGTTGTCGGACATGACGAAATTGGGATGGGGAGATGAAGCGAACTTCGAAAAGGTCCAAACGTAGGCATCAGAGAGTTTCCCAAGATCGAAAAGTAGGCTGCGAGAATGCCCTTCAAGACCTCGAAGGGCTTCAGTCTCGAACCGTTGAGAAACTAGTTGCCTAACTTCAATTGGCATTCGTTCTCGCGCTTTCTGCCAACCGGATTTCCGGTATAGATCTGGCAAATGGTCTTCTATCAGGCCGCTGAGGTTCTCGTGGACTTCATCAATCTTCCAGGAAAGATATTTATTTGAGGAAATGTCTCGCCGAGCCCGAGATATCGCATCGCTTAGACTTGTTAGTCTAATACTACAAAGTGGGCAAATAACTCACTTTTCAAAGGGCCACAACAAATGCTGAAGTTTGTACAGGTGCAATTGAGTCCGTAGGTGTAATGCTTGGATTCTTGGTTGAACTGCGTCTCCATTTCCCTTGGTTTCCTCGAAAAGGTTGCTGAAATCCTGCAACGTCTCATCATAGTCACCGACGATCTGTGCGAGTGAGACTGGATCCCATCGAGCGACCAGACTGTCATTGCGTGCTTCGACAAGCAGCTCAGTCTCTGTGACCACTCTTGATAGAATGTCAAGAGCTTTGGCCAACGCTTTTGCCCGAAGCTTCAGATTATGACCGAAACTTCGCCATGAGGGTGAGTCTAATAAGTATCTGGTGACTGACGCATGCCCAAATTACTAGAACACATGTCATTAAGATCCAAGTAGAGCATGCGTGGCCTTGAACGAGGCCCAGATTTGGTCGTTGTCTTGTCAAGTGCGTGCCGGATGCGACGCCTAAAGGACGCGCGGGGGTGAGATGCAGCGTTACTGATTGCCACCCAATCATGTTCATTCTTGAGGAATACAGAGGTAGAATAGCCTAGAAGCTCTCTCTCCTTTGGGGATTAATACAGAATTTGTTTGCCCGCAGTGGGAGTCCATGACTTGCGACGACTCTAGGGAAGCATGGTTTGGTGGGTTTAGTCGTAAACATTAAGTGCAGATCTACTTGTAGCTGAATAGAAATATGTGTATCTACCTCAAATTTAATATTTCTCTTGCGCCCACTGACGATACTATTGCATTGTCTGAGGCTTGCGTATGATGCTTGTGCCTCCCAAACATCATGGCTTTCCAGCCCAGACCTTGGCGAGGAAGTCTTCCGCCTTAGTGAACTGAAATTCCGGGAAAATTTGATTGAAGTTGTCCGAAACTGCCCAGGCACCCTTAGCACTGCTCAAAAGAATGCCGATGGATACCACCTTGACAAGGTCTGCGGCCTGTTCCTCAGAAACGGCTCGGTGGCGCTTTTCCAGCGCCCATGATGTCTTTAAATGTCCGGCTTCGAGGTCATCAAGTTTGACCTTCTCAATGGTGAAAGGGCGGCCTACAATTCTTGATAAACATACTCAATCTGTCTGTTGCAGTGTGCATTGGACGAAACGTACCTCGAACTCTCTCGCCGATCTCTAGGAGCTCGGCGAATGTGAGTTTATTGCCTCTGATTCCACCGATCCTAGGCCACTCGCCCTCATGTTCGACAGCTCGAGCAACAACCGCGGCAACATCGGCAGCAGCGGTCAAAGTCATGATGGCGTCTTCGTGGCCCTCAACGACAATCCCGCGCAGGTTCTGGAAATCGAAGACGCTGTCCAGCGGAGCCACATGTTTAGCAGTCTGGTAGGGAGATGCTAGATAGTCTAGGAATAGACCTGGCTGGAAGAGCGTGTACTCGAGTACCTAACAAGCATCATTAAAGCTGGTGCAAATGCAAGCGAGACAGTACAAGCTTACTTTTTCTTTCTCGTTGACCTTCTCCAGATAGTGTCTTGCCTGTGCTTTCCCCGCCCACCAAGGCATGTTGATCGTGTCAGAGCTTAGCTGTCAGTGGCGTTCTCAAAGTCTATGGTACTGTCAATCTACCTTGAATACTCGCTTGGTGCAAACCGTTTGACGCCAGCGAGAATGGCGGCATCTATCAGGTTCTTCTGCGACTTTTGTTCCGGATCGGAAAGCAGCTGGACAAAGGACAGCAGGGTGTGGGTTCCTTGGAGAGCCGCAACCAAGGTGCTCGTGTCGTCGTAGTTCACCGCACGCCAATTGACTCCAGGGATGGCGTCCACGGCCGAGGCATCCTGAGCTATGTTAGTGATAGGATCATGCGGAAACGGACACGGCTGTTCCTTACCCTCCTGCTCAGAACGGTGATTTCGTGGTTTTTTGAAGCTATCAAAGCGTCGATGACTTCCCGGGCAACCTCTGTAAGGTAAGTTAGTGTAATTCGTAAGAGTGTTGTGATTAAGAGTGACGAACGTCCAGAGCCACCGGCGACTGCGATCTTGACCATTGTTAATTAGCGTGACACACCCCTAGACTGGAGTTGTGAGCGGGTGATTGTTGAGTGACTTTAAGTGAGGGAGAATGTTTGACATGACTGAGTAGCCAATCTTGGGATCGCTCCTTGATATTTATAAAATATACATGTTCATATGCTGGGTGGTGGTACGCACATGAAGAAGTCCTTTGTCCCCTATAATCATCCCCGGTGGGCAGAAAGTGGGCAGGTATTCCCGGGCGGAGGCGCTGTAAGTCCGAGCGCAGTTCGTCCACCGCGGCGGAGGAACTCTCCGTTGACATATTATCTAGACCTCCCTTCTCCGCCGTGGTCCAAGAAAACGCCGGTCTGATCCATTTGGTTCACCCTTGCCATGGATAAATCTACGACAATTGGAGGACACAGGTCTCCGTCCATTCCTCCGCGGAGAAAGGTCCGCAAGGGCACTCAGAGCTGCTGGGAGTGTAAGCGGCGGAAGACCCGATGCACCTTCGCCGTTCCCACGGATTCCACCTGTGACGGCTGCAAGAGCCGTCGGACGCGGTGCATTAGCCAAGAGTTTCGTGACGAGGGAGCGATGCTGGCGGAGAAGGCGGGCAGGCTTCGCCAGATGGAGACACTCGTCCAACAACTGGCTTCAGACCAACAGCTCCGGGTGAGACGAGACGCGCGGGAAAGGCGTCTCCCAAATCTTGGACATCGCGAAGTAGGCAATAACTACGACCAGATATCCCGGGCTCTCCTCGCAGCATGGCCCGGCCAGCATGAGCTCGATCTCTTACTGCGTGCCTCCGTCGGCATTTCAGTACTTTTCCACGGCGTGGTGTGCATGCCATACTCTGGTTTCTTGAGAAAGGATATGCCATCACCTCGGGACATGCTGGAGTCGCCTCCATCGGGATCTCACCCCGTCCTGATAGCGCGGAAACTTCTGATGCTCGCCACATTTCTCCAGGGCGTGCCATCCTGCTCCCCGAAGGACCTTGAGTTGAAGGCTCATCTGGTCGAGACCGCTAGTAGACTGGTGACGAGCAACGACCATCTTGTCAGCTCCATCGAGGGTGTCGAATGCATCATGATCGAGAGCATGTATCAGAACAACGCTGGCAACCTCCGCCGCGCATGGCTTACAAACCGCCGGGCGATGATGTTGGCACAGATGATGGGCCTTCACAAGGGTATCGATTCGCCGCCGCCAAAGATGCTCGACACCGAGACCCGCGCCCGCGTCAACCCTGAGCATATGTGGTTCCGCTTGGTTTCCTCCGATCGTTACCTATCGTTGTTGCTAGGCCTTCCACAGGGATCGCTCGACAACAACTTCGCCGCTCCAAAGATCCTCGAACGCTGCACTCCGATGGAGCGCATGGAGCGTCTCCTCACCATGGCAGGCGGCCTCATTCTGCAGCGCAACGGTGGCAACCTACAAGACCTAACCGCGACACATGGGATCGATAAGCTGCTTCGGAAAGCCGCGGCCTCGATGCCAAGTCAGTGGTGGATAGCTCCTGATCCTGCCCGCATCGCTGGCCGTGACGCCGAAGCGTTCAGGGAGACCCTCCGCCTCATGAACCAATTTTCGCACTATCACATCTTGGCGCAATTGTATCTGCCGTTCCTCCTGCACTCGACTGACCGAAAGTACGACCATAACAAAATTACAGCTGTGAACGCTAGCCGCGAAATACTTGTACGCTTCGTGTCCTTCCGTAACTCCAACTCGTCAATGGTTGCCTACTGTCGTGGAGTGGACTTCCTCGCCTTCATCTCCAGCACGACACTCTGCCTCGCGCATATTGACGCCCACCGCAAGCAGCGGGCTGAGACAAGTGATGGCGCCACTATTTTTCACTTCCTGGCTCATCAGCGCCTGGGCGATCGTGGATTGATGGAATGCACGCTCGAGACCATGGAGGATAAGGCTCGAACCAGCGACGACGCCATCGCCTCCGAGATCGCCTGCATCCTCCGGCAGCTGCTCGTTATTGAACTCGATGCTTCGAATGGCGGCATCTACACCAGTAACGCCTCTTCCGGGCCTGGCGAAGAATCCTACTGTCGTGGTAGTGTAAGCGACGGCGGCGATGTGCACATTTATATCCCGTACCTTGGTACCGTCAACATTGAACGATCAGAACAAGATACAGGTTTACTCTACTCGGAACCTACCTCACCTTTGAATCGGGAGCGAGATCAGTATATTCTGGACGCATGGGCTTCCGTAAAGCACCCGGGCCAAGCTGACGGCCTGTCTGTGAATCCAGATTGGCAAGACGCACCGTCACAATCCAACTCATTCGAGGCAATGCTGCAGCCCCCCTCAATGGCAGGGAACCTTGATGCTTTCAACTTCAACGGGGACGGCGATCAGGAGGAGGAGGGGCTGCTTGATCCCGCGCTAGCAGCGAGCATTGATGACTGGGCCTTGCAAGGCGTGGACATGGCCTTATTCCAGAGCCTGTTCCAAGAAACCACCGAACTGGAATAAATATGTGGAACAGCGAATCGTGGTTACGGTGACTTGGGAGGGATTGAGGCTTATCATCTCGACGAGACCCTTGTTATCGATGAGGTTGAGAATCCTGTCGAGCTGTCGGTGCCGGGCTGCTGAAGACAGTTATCAGTAACGACACAGTTGGACAGGGCCAGTTTGTGATGCTTGCTAAGAGGGGGAAGACATACCATGAAAACTAGCTAATACAAAAATAAAAGGAAATTACTTCGTCGCGGCCTCGGCTTCTTGGCTGTAGTTTTGTGGACGTCGTCGTCAGCTTGGATGACGCGGTCCTGGTACTATTCGGGCAACCGACTCCACCCCGATATGCCGTCTTCCCGTAATGGTGGCTCTCCGTAGGACGTGGGTCTCAGTCCGAGCAGAGTAGCAAATCAGAGGAACGGTTCTTGAATTATTCAGAGAATAGAGCTATCGAATGAGGTGATGAGTTGCTTCTTTGGTGTCGTTTTCTTCCCTATCTGTCGCCTAGCCAGAGTGCCGGAATCCGGATAAGCGATGAGCCCACGGATCGTCTGCTTGCTTTCTCCTATTTGATACCCTCCACTCCCCCGACCAACAGATCGAAGGGAATTTTTTGGGTTTTGCTGGACGTTTCTTCCTGGGAAACTGGTCTGGTCCTTGCGATTTTGCCCCCTGAGACTCCAGCCCGTTTTCTAGTGCCCTCACGACGCCCCGACGACCCGACGGCCGAGTTGATTCTGCTCGCAATGCTACACTCTCTGGTATTAGGTGCTCTGCTCGGCACTGGCTCAGTTTTAGCGACTACCACATGTTCTGCCGATAGCAAGTGCCCAAAAAGCTCGCCATGTTGCTCCAGTATGTTCATGTGCCCCGTTTGTATGGAATCTACACTTACATATCTTGCTTAGCTTATGGCGAGTGCGGTGTTGGGGCATATTGCCTTGGGGGATGTGACCCGACCATGTCGTACTCTCTTGACTCATGCATGCCCGCCCCTGTTTGCAAGGACCGCACTCTCACGATGGACTCGCTGGATCGTGTTTCCGATGTTGGCGACTATCTTGGCAATTCCACCGAGGCGGATTGGATGTCTTCGGGGGATCCTGTTCTATACAAAGGCAATACTCTTTTGACAATGGCCAAGTCCACGAGTGGAACTGTCTTGTCCTCTACTGTATATGTGTGGTATGGAAACGTCAAGGCTCGTCTAAAGACTAGTCGTGGTGCTGGCGTTGTCACTGCCTTTATTCTCTTTTCCGATGTCAAGGATGAGATCGATTTCGAGTTCATCGGCGTGGACCTCGAGACAGCCCAGACAAACTATTTCTTCCAAGGCATAACTACATGTAAGCTTTCGCCGCCCCTATGAGATGCTATCAACCGATTTATACTAACGACAAGCACCAGACCCAACGCATGGCGAGAATCTCACTATGAGCGACAGCTATAAGAACTTTCATGATTACGAAATTCGCTGGACCCCAGATAAGATCGAGTGGTATATCGACGACACCCTTGGGCGTACTTTGAACAAGAACGACACTTGGAATGAGACCACGCAAAACTTCGATTTTCCACAGACACCTGCCCGTGTTCAACTGTCTCTTTGGCCAGGCGGCCTCTCTACAAATTCCGAAGGCACCATCGCGTGGGCTGGCGGTGAGATTGACTGGGAAAGCGACGACATCGAGAATTACGGATACGACTTTGCTACGTTTAGTAACGTCGTGATTGAGTGCTACAACACAACCAGCGCCCCTGGGACAAACTCTGGCACGAGTTACACCTATAAAAGCACCCGTGCCACTAATGATACTGTGGTTGATGGTAGCGAGGACACCATTCTTGCGTCTTTCCAAGCTACGGGCCTCAACCCCGACAAAGACGAGAAGTCATCCTCAAGTTCTGAAACAGTCCCCGGAGGCAGTTCCTCAGGCAATGACCACAGCGACGATTCTAGCTCCAACTCTAGTTCTAGCTCCAGTTCCAGTGCCGACTCATCGGCGGATGCAGCTAGCTGCGAAGCGACCTCTTTCAGCCAAGATTGCGACCGCGACAGTAGCGAAAGCACGGGGACGAGCATCAGTGCCAGCTTTAATTTCATACTCGTTGTTGGTGCTTTGTACTGGCTGTAGTTGTATGGAGAAGTGGACGAACTCGAGAGGGTTGCAAAGTACTAGACTCAGCATATGTGTAAGAGCCGAGGATGTTGACTTTAATACTACCTATTCGACCTTATCCTTGGTCAGACCCTTGACAGATTTCTTTAAGATCTATCACATATCCCCAGAAATTTAGCATCCCTTGCCTTCTCAAATCTTAGTCTCAGACATCTTTACAGCTTCACCTTTCTCCTCCACCTCTGTCTTGTACTTCTCAAAATCCCGAACGCTGATTCCCTTTCTGAACATCTCGTCCAATTCCTCGTAGCTGCGGTTGGCTGTCTCTGGCTGGTAAAACCACAAGTACACGAGACAGAGAACTCCAATGGCGCCGAATAAGTACGCCGTCTTGGCACCGAGGTTCGCTTGATCGGGGTTGAAGAGATACGGGATGACAAATGCCCAAACGCAGTAGATGATATACTGCAAGGCCACTCCGATGGAGATGGTTTTGACGCGCAGCCGCGACGTGGCAACCTCGCAAAGAAGAGTATAAGCGGTTGCGCCAATGGACACGTTGTAGAAGAAGTTGTAAATCAGAATAAAGGCAACCGATCCCTTGATAGCGCCAGGTGTGCCGGCAGTGGCGAGACTGGCACAGATAAGGAGAATAGCTGTGATGGAGAAAGTGCCCCAGAAGGTGAGCGGCCGACGGCCAACACGGTCGATGAGATACCAGGAGCAGATGTTACCAGCCATCGACAGTCCATGTTGAGCGATCTGCAGTTTGAAGCTGTCGGAGGTGCTGTATCCCGCGAGCTGGATGTAGTAAGTCCCATACGAGGCAATGAAGTACACACCGCTCAGAGCCTGGATCGCTAGAGGCATGACGGAAATAATGGTGCGACGCAGGTTGGAGCGGCGGAAGCAGTCGAGGTAGGTAGCTCCGGCGGCTTCCTCCTTGGCCTCGGCAAGCATGGTTTGGATCTGAGAAAGGCGCATATCGAGGTCTGGTCCAGAGTATCCTAGCCGACGAAGTGACTGAGATGCCGTTGTTTCTCGACCCACGCTCAGTAGCCACACTGGCGATTCGGGCATAAATGGAGCGAAGATTGCGCTGATACCAGCGAATCCGAATTGGGCGCAAAAGACAGACCGATAAGCCCAGCGAGACTCGTAGCTGCCAGTCTTGTCGATGATGATGGCCGCGGTCAAAGGGCCCAGCGTCATCATCAAGGCGGTCAAGCATGTAAGAATGCCACGCAGAGCCAAAGGCGTTACCTAGAAATTATACAGTTAGATGGTTCGCATCAAGTCAATGAATGAACCACTTACTTCTCCGATGTAGGTAACCGAGACAGACAGGATCACGCCGGCCACAAAGCCATTGAGGAACTTGCCGCCAAAGAACATGGCATTCGTGGTGGCGACAAACTCGATAGCAATGGCGGCAAACGATACAGCAATGGACCCAAGCAGCAGGGGCTTTCGTCCAAACTTGTCGGCAAAGTATCCCGCTGCACACGTTCCGACAATGGAACTGGCGATGGGACCTCCGTAAAAGGCGGATTGCCAGTCAGCTTGCAGGACGTAGGAGCCCTCGAATTCATTCCCAAAGTCTTTGCGAAACTCCGGGATGCTCAGGACCATGCCTGATGCCTGGTTTTCAAAGGAGACGAGCAAGCAAGTAATGACGGCAAAGAAAGCCCAACAAAAGACCAAGGGGCGATGCCGGATGGCCTGGATGGCGGTGAACTCATGTTCTTGGTTGTTGGCGAGATGCCCGAGGTCTGCCTTGGCGTCGTGGACGTGCTCAAAGGCCTCGGCATCCTGGCCCTTGGAGTTGGATTGATCCAATGCCATATTGAGTAAAAGGCCCAGTGAGTTAAAAGATGTAGTAGGTTTGGATGGCGATACAGTCCGAGAACAGTGAAGACATCTTCATCGGCAATAGAAGCTATATATACGTCAACACCACTTTTATCCTGGTTCACACGTCTCATGACCCCAGAGTCAGTCCCGATTCCGGGGTCTCCAGCTGGGGTCCCCAGAAAAGCAGACCATGTCGAATCTGTCAGCTGATGGTAGGAAACCAGCTTCCAAGCGCGTCGGGGAGTATCGGTGTGGAGACGGTTCCCTAGTGTCGGGCCTGTTTTGGCAATGGGTGGACGAAACCCGAGCGATAGCGGAAACTCGTGAAGTCCTGACGTAGACACGGAACCGATCTTCATCACCCCATCCACGGCAAAGGTCCGGTAGAGCTATCCCATGTCTGCATGAGGGCGTCGCGAGAATACCCAGAGAATAGCCCATCGCGATCCGAATACTGCTACAGAAATGGGGGATGCCCGTCGAGGCCCGGCAATGCAGCCCTTGCTCGCCAACCTCCTCTCCGATCCCATACCAGCTGTTCTCATGATGCAACGGAGCCCTGCCGCCGAGGCCCCGGCCATCTCGATACCCGGAACGACCCAGTTTAACTCGGGTCCGGGTCCGATGTCCCGCGAATCGGCCTCGTACGCCCGGAGACGGGCAGGAACAGCTTGCTTCGTCTGTCGAGCACGGAAGACAAAGTGCGATAACCAGCGGCCAATCTGTGGCTTCTGCTCATCTACGGGGGGTTCTTGCGTATACCCTGATGACACCCCGTTGGACCACTCTAAACTCGACAGAGGCAGCTTGGCCATACTACAGAGACTAGGGGAGATGGAACAGAACATTACGGCGCTCCTGAGCCAAAAGGATGATATAGCGGACCAACAGCTACCCCAGCAGGAAACGAGATCGCCGCAAGAAGACCAAGATATGCCAGAGCCCAGGACGCATGTTGTGACTTCCAACATCATGCAGCCAAACAGTGATCGGCCGCCGGCAGCAGACATCGTGACTCGAAGTTCTGAGATGAGAGTCGAGAGTTTGCTTCGGTGGTCAGTGTTCGAAAACCAAGAACACCCGTCTCTAACCTCTAGCCTCGGGCTGGAAGAAGGTCAACTGCAAGCCGTCACCGGAGATGGTATCTTCGATCTCGATCCAGAGGTAATAACCCAACTTGTGGAGAATTTCCTTGCAACAAATCACACCAAAAACCCCATCTTCGACGTGGACCAACTCTGGAACCGCGTGAGAGACATTTCCGAAACGGGCCTTCGATGGGATGGCACGACATGCCTTATAGTAAGCACCAGGTGGCTCTCCAGCCGTTTAACCTCAAGCTGACCTCAAGAGCTCCTCATATGTGCCGTCAGTGTACTTTCCCCCCCGTTTCACATGGAGAGCCAGCCTGGGTACTCGAGACGGACGGACCGTCTGAGACGCGCCGAGGTGTATTTCCAGATGGCGCAGCGGCGGATTGGAATGCTGTATCACAGCAACTCGCTTCTCGCCGTGCAGTGCAGTTTCTTGACCTCCGTGTATCTGATGACCACATTTCGGATCATGGCAGCATGGAAAGCCTTTTCCCAAGCCGGAACACAGTGCGTCGGCTGGTTGGCGGCAAGGGGCCACACCCGAGGCTCAGCTAATAATCAATCTGTTTCCGAAGACTCCCATGGCGACAGCGAGCAGCATATGGAAGAGAGCCTATACTGGAGCTGCCTGAAGAGTGAACTGTAAGTCCAAAATTGCTCAAAGTGGTATGACAAGAAGCCTGCTGACTTGAAAACCAGGGAACTGAGGACCGAGCTTGGATTGCCAGGGTCAAGCCTTAACGAGATGCAATACTCTCACGTGTATCCGTCTCCGCCCAGCCCAAGCCAGCTGGCCGGTAACCATATGCGCCCTGAGTCAACTGCTCAGCGCGAACGGGACCGTCTCGAAAATGGTTGGTTCTTCTACCTTGCCGAAATTGCTCTGCGTCGGATCATGAATGAGGCACTATCTGCCCGATACTGGGCCGATTCTTGGTACTACACAACCCGTTGGTGGACTGCCGCTGGAGAAGAAAGATTCCAAGCCGATGGCGAAAAGTTCAAAGTCAAGTTGGAAACTTGGCAGGACATGCTCCCTCCGTCGATGAGATTCCCCCGAAACCCCCGCGAGAGCACTGGAGATCCTCTGAGGGGAATTCTGAGGTCCCATTTGATCGACATACTAGACGTGCTCTACTTCCCCGCGGTTCGAGCCGTGGCCTGCGAGGAAGTGAGCGAGCTAGGGCCCTACACCCTGGCCACCGCCCGCGAAGCGTTGCTGAATGCCGTGAACCGAATCACCATATCCGAGGAGGGGTTCTGGCATCGGCACCAAGGAACCTGGCTGATGATCCGAACATGTTCGCGCAGCTCGCTCCAGCTGCTGGCGGTTGCTTTTCGGGCCCAGACAGAGCCTAGTCTATCGGAGCTGCTACCAGAGGGATGGAAATATTCCGTCACGAGGGTCTTCACCATGATTGAGTATTGGGAACCAGAAAGCCCCGACCTGGGGCAGCTATTGGCGCGGTTGAGGGGTCTTGTTTCGACCCTGGAGCAAAGAGAACACTAAAATGTAGTCTATTGAGTCTGACTCGTCCAAGAAGTGATAGTCTGTGAATGTGCAGTACACTGAGTCATGGATGTCCCATGCCGTCCACAAATTGTGCCACATGGTGGAATGGGGCCATGAAGCTTGCGTCAACAAGCGGGGCACCGATACTCCCCGATCGGCATCACACCGATACTCCCCGTTCCGCTTTGGGAAATTCGACTTGGCGCATTATCACGAGGTCTCTCGGCGTTTGTTAGTCTTAATCTCTGGGGCCTTTGCTAGAGCGATGTTATCGTCTCTGCCATTGCTCAAAAGCCAACCCTTCTTAAAGGTACGTGTACCCGACGACTTGTTTTCGCAAGCAGTCTTCTCAACTTCCCATCACCATGACCTCGCTTACCCTACTTTCCCAACAAGATGAAGGCTCGCCCTCAATATCCTTCAACCCGTCATGTACGATTAGTGATATTAACCCACTGATTTATGGCGGCTTCACCGAGTGAGTTGCATCAAGCGTCAACGACACAGCAGTTGCTGACTGGTTCAGACACATGGGCCGATGCATTTACGGTGGACTTTACGAGCCGGATAACCCAAACAACCTCTCAGACGAGAGCGGGTTCCGTAAAGACGTCATTTCGTGCTTCAAGGAGCTACGGGTCCCGGTAGTCCGGTACCCTGGAGGCAACTTCTGTGCTACCTATCGCTGGCAAGATGGTATCGGCCCCAAGGACAAGCGACCTGTTCGACCGGAGCTTGCCTGGGAAGGCATTGAGCCCAACACCTTTGGCACTGATGAGTTTCTTGCTTGGTGCAAGGTAGTTGGTACCAAGCCTTACCTTTGCTTGAACATGGGGACGGGGACGCTGGAGGACGCTCTTGCATGGGTCGAGTACTGCAACGGCATCAAGGACACACATTTTGCAAATCTCAGGAGGCAGAACGGCCACAAGGAGCCGTACGGAGTCAAGTATTGGGCCCTCGGTAACGAAATGTGGGGGCCGTGGTAAGTTGATGTCTTCTACAGTACAGGCTATGCAGTGCTAATTGCGCAATGCTCAGGCAGGTCGAACAGCACAGCAAGGAGGATTATGCTAAAAAGGCCATTCAGTGGGCTAAGGGTAAGGATTCCCCTCACCGTTTGTTGGTAGCGTTGTTGATGAAGTGAACAGCTTTGAAACTCCTCGATCCGTCCATTACCCTCATTCTCTGCGGGAAAGACGGCTACTCAGACTGGGATCGGTACACGCTTCAAAAGTGCATCCGATGGGTGGACATGCACTCCATTCATTTCTACTCCATGGGCAAGGGCCACTATACCAACATCTCATCTGTCTACGCCGCCGAGCGTGCCATCCAGGTTTGCTCTTCACTCATCGACCTGGCGAGATGCGAGTTCGACTTGTCGCCCTTCCCTGATGTGGACCGCATCTGCACCAAACCAAACAGTGCGAAACGTCCTACGATTTGTTTCGACGAGTGGAATGTCTGGGACCCTGAGCGAGCGCCCGGCAACAGAGGCGCCGAAGAACTCTACACTCTGAGCGATGCCCTTGCAGTCGCTATCTGGCTCAACGTCTTCGTCCGCAACAGCAACGAGCTTGGCATGGCTACGATAGCACAGAGCGTCAACGTCATCGCGCCTCTTATGACCACTCCCCGCGGAATTTGGAAGCAGACGACCTACTTCCCCCTGTTGCTCTTCTCCAAGTTCATGCACGGCAAGTCTGTCGCCGTGCATGTTCGGACTGGGACTTACGACGGTAAAACGTTTCCGGAATGGATACAGTCAACATGCGCAGTGCCGAAGCTTGATGTCAGTGCCGCAGTCGATGGTGGGTGGATGAATCTCGCCGTGGTCAACTCTGATGAGACAAGGAGTCTTTCGACGAAGCTCTCCGGTATCGATAAAGACATTCAAGTCCAAGTGTTTACGGTAGGCGGCGAGAAGTTTGACGCTATTGATACGAACTCTGAGGACAATGAGAAGATTAGCCTCAGAGAGTCAACGTGGACTTCAACGGGCGATCCCTACACGTTTGAGCGCTTGAGCTTTACGCTACTTCGATGGAAATGCCTAGATTCAATCGGGGTTTGATAATATCTGCTTGGCTTATCATCCGCTCCAACTATTCTTAGGATGCTCAGTCGTCCGTTTTTGAGCTATAGGCACTGCTCATATTATGGCTTTATCTAGAATGTCTCTAATAACTCATGAAATAATATATTAATTATATGATAAACTTAAATGCTTATAATTTCCTTTCTTACTTATAATCTTAAGTTAATACTGCTTTAACTTGAGTATGGATTTGCACTCATCTTAGCTCGATGTTGGAAACAGAGACTACATGATTACCCCCAAGGAGCCCTATACGCTCCTCTGGAAGAGCAAGTGCAATCATCATGTTGAGGAACAACTCCAAACAACCGCCCCAGAAGCCAACCTGGCAGCAACTTACTCTCAATCTTTCTTCCTTCGCGACACAGGGACTTTGACATTGAAAGCAAAGCCTTCGCGACATCCAAATCTGGGCCATCCGGATTTTCGACAGCCTGGAATTTCTCGCATCAAGGCATACAGCTGCAATAAAGAGCTCTTTTCCGTTATGTTTAGTTACTATAGACTCTCTCAGTTCGGTTCTTTCCCACTTCTCGCGTTGAGCAAAGGGATGATGCAGGACCTTGCTTTAATGGGCAAAAGCCGCCAGCGAGCACACATCAATTGGCTAAACCGCGAGCCCCTTCTTCGTGCTTGGGAGGTCAACAAGTGGCATATTGAAGCCATCTCGGATCCAAAAACCCTAGCAAACTATGGAGTTCGGAAGGAGGGTACGTTCCGCCTCGACACCATTCTGACAATGCTCTACTGAGGCTTCTTCGATCCTGATCGAAGCCCCCATGTCGGGCCAGTGTCCCGGTCAATTCCACTCTGCCGTAAGTCCGGGGACCATTATCCATTCTAGGTCATGCCGACCAGTGATATCAATAGCCTGATTCCCAATCAAGCTGCTTGCTTTATCCTTCCTCTCGACTATCTTTTTTAGGATACATCGTTGACTTCCTCTATCGATCGGGGAGCACGGGTTCGGACTCGGTTTTTAATTTGTCGGCGAGGCCATCACACAATAACCCCTTAGGGACGATGGCTCAACTCCTTATTAGACCAGTCATCGTACATATAATGTTTCTTTGTATGGACAATCATGACTGAGTGGATGGATGGTATGGTTTTATGGTGTAATGGTATAATGAAGCAAAGGCTCGTCCCGTAGATTGGAGAGTGAGACTACTAGAGGCCAAAAGAAGATGACCGTAAAACTGATGTTTTTTATCGTTCAAAGTGTAAATCAATAGACAATTCTCGTATCCCAGCGAATTACACCACAAGATGCCAACCTTTTCTCTCAACGGATCACGAGACGAAACGTAACAGCCAGACCTACTTTCCTGTTTGGCCAGCCTCGTTTGCAGCAACCGCCTTGATTGTGTCTATCATTGCTTGTCTCTCCATCTTGCACTGCTCAGAGGTTACCAGCACAGAACTAGGATCGGGTTTATCCCCCTTCACGGCATCAAGTAACTCCTTGACGTTCTGACCTTCTTTCCAAGCGAACAGGGTACCGCGACTCTGAGTCAAAAGGTGATAAGGCGATCACTACTGGCGAAGTCATTGATCTTTCTCTGGACCTGCTCGAACTACATATATCCGCAAGACTCACTTTGTACATGGTCAATAAAGCCATCAAGGGTTTTTAAAATACACAACAAGCTCGACTAAGACCATGATATAGAGCTTGCTGATCTAATTAATAATGCCAACAGAACACTCGTCTGGATCAGTATTAAGAGGTCGTTCGCTTACGCCTCAGCGAGTTTACGTGTTAAGATTAGGCTGGCTGGGTTGTAGCATATTTCTAACTTCTCTTTAAATACGGACATTACCCCAATAATATGTCCAAATGTCTAATCCAAGAAAATCATCCTTGTACATCCCAGCTACCTCATCATCCGCCGCACCCGCACAAACCAGCAAAGGCATGAAATGGTCAGCAACGCCAGGTGGATGCATATCATAGCTGTGAATGAAGCTTCTCCACCCCTCTAGTGCTTTTCCCCTGTCTTGACTCTTCTCCTTCGTCGCCGCAGCTGTCAGCACCACATTCCATTCGCGGACGCTCTTGGCTAGGTTCGCAGGCGCCCTACGATCGCGCACCATTAACGGAACCACGACTCTATTGTTGTGGATAGATGCGAAGCCAGAGCCTAGTATTGCAAGGTTGGAATCGCGAAGCTTCGAAAGGGCGCGGCCCATACGGAGGTGTTCTGCAGCGTCTTCCGACACAAGGATGGACAGCTGAATAATAGGGATATCCGCAGTGGGGTTGATAAGCATGAAGGGGATGAAGACACCATGATCCCAACCTACCATAGCCCACTCGTTAGTTTCTCATGGTCAATCGCTCCCTTCCTCCCCGTGTGGCTTGCAGTCGCACGAGCTGTATTAGGACATAATATCCGCTTACCTTGTCTTTTATCGAGAACAGGCGCTAGTCCTTCCTCCACAAGGACCTTCTTGACCGCGTGTGCGACTGCGGACGATCCCGGAGCATTATACTTCAGTCTGTAGGCTTCATTTGGGAGGCCGCCGTAATCATAGTAGAGGTCATGGTGATCGGCGGAGGAGATGGCAGGTTGATTCTCGGACCAGTGGGCCGTCACGCAGATGATGGCGCGCGGTGCCTCAGGGGTACCAAGCTTGAGAATCTTGGGGACACGGGTTTTTAGGGAATGAACGATGTCTTCATGACCCGGTCCGCCGATGACAGGAAGGGGGCCTAGGAAATCACGATTAGTGCACCGTTTTGCTCGTTGGTTTGACATGGGGCGTTGAAAACATACCTCCTCCATGTGATATACAGATCACTGAGGCACGTGGCATGGTGAATGATGAAGTTCGGGATCAGAAATGTCAAGATGACTGTTTGTCCAACGCTCCCAGGAGTCCTGTAGAATGCCGCTTGGATCTCTCTCCCTCTGTAGATGTAGGTTAGGTGAGTCCTAGAGTACTAAATACCAAAAGATCCGTTGAGCCTGACATATTAGACAGTCCCGTATTTTACTTCGTTGGGCGAAGCGGAGCTTGTTAGTGTCTCATTTTCTCCTTGTGTCTGCCGGTGCATGAGGTTCACAACCGCGCGCGAACGTGGCAATTGAATACCCCACACGGCGTCTTGAGAGATGACCCCTGCGAATGGCTTCAGGGCGAGAGGGCCAACGTCGCATGGACACCTTTCTTTGTGGATGATTGGCCTCCCAGTGGCTGCGTTCCCAGATCGTTGTCGACGGGATACTATAGACAAGAGAGCAACTGCATTGCGTGGCGAAGAAGGCAGAGGTTCAGCTGCAGGGAAGCGAGAGATCTTGTCACGCCGGTCAGTTTTCGTACGAGGGGCACCCAGCATGGTTTCTTCTCGTTGAGCAGGACACTTAGGTTTATATTACGAAACTCTAATTCGATATGTCGTGGAAGCTTCACCAGTCAATTGGATTACACAGCTTTCATGTTCTAGGCTAACAGTGACGAGGAGCATGGAGAAACACATGGATGACGAGGACAATCCCTGCCTATCAATTCCTTGCTGACAAAAAGCCTGACCTTAATTTCTAATCAGAATTGCTTTTTGCCTGAGGGGAAGCTGTGTAGACAGAGGCAAACCACCTTCCAAAGCGTGTCCGCAACTCCCCTCGTTGGGTCAAACGAGTGTATAATATGACATTGAGTACCACCCTACGGTCTGTTACTTTTTGCTCAACACTTGCACACCTCCACTTCAGTCTTCAATCAAAGAAAAAAGTCTTCTGTTATCTGTATAACCATGAAGCACACCTGGGCTCTATCTGCAGCGCTTGGAGCGGCATGTCTTTCCAACTCGGCCTTCGCCATAATCACCAGTACTCTAAAACCCCCTAATGAGCGCTTCGTTCTCAATGCACGTCAAGCATTAGTAGCCGTTGAGGCTGCGTCCGCTAAGTTAGCTGAGATGGAGAAGTACTGCTGCACTCTATAACCTTTTATTATAAGCCTATGCTGATGGATAGCTTAACTCTAGCGCCTTCCCCTCTTCCATCGTTGTGGCCGACCCCTACGGCTATCCCATCGCTGTCCTACGTATGGATAATGCATTTCTCGAGAGCTTTGACACGTGCGTCAGAAAGGCCCGCACGGTCAGCCTCTTCAATGGAGCCATCACCTCTGGTGAGTTGGGACCTCTGGTCCAGCCCGGGAGTGGGGAATACGGCCTCGAGCATACAAACGGCGGCATGTTGCCTGTTGCAGGTGGTGTGCCTATATTTATCAACGGCACTTTCTTTGGCGCCATCGGCGTCTGCGGTGGATCTGGCGAGGAGGATATTAAGGCTGCTACTGCTGGGGTTTTGGCTGTTGGCGGAACACTGACACCCTAATGAGGTCCATCACACTCCAGCAAACATCTAGCCTGCCTAGGGCATAGAATAAGCTTCCGACGATATATTCTATAGCTTCAAATCTGCAGACTTAGAAATAGAAACAGTTACCTTAAGTTGGAACCATAAAGTTCATCTCTGCGGCTCCGATAGGAAGCTATCCACATCTCTAAGAATAAGAGCCTGATAGAGGCCCTTCCGATAGCTGAGAATCAAGATGTTTCACATTCTCAATTGCAATCCCACTTTCTGAAATAGCCCTAGGGAGGGACGGGGAGGATTCTGGCAGCAACCTGTGCATTCTTTGGCTTCTGTTGCTAAACTTCTCAAAACAGCACAAAGTCTACTAACACAAGTATACTGGGCAATTTCGCTCTACTAAACTGTACTAACGCACATAATCAGCAAGTGAGGCAGACAAGTGACTAAGGCACAAAACCTCAATTTACCCAGTACCCATCTTTAACTGCATTTTTTCTACATATAATTATGTCAAGCCCAGAAAATGAAAGACAGCTAGTCTTGGCTGTTCAGACTACTGAAAAAGACTGAAATCGAAGCACCTGAGTCGCTTCAAAAGTCTACCATATTAGTCTTAACTGTCACATTCAGAATATAGCCCATTATAGCACTTTGCACTGGTGGAATCCATGTTCTCTTTTGCCTCAGCGGCATAATACAACATTGACCTTAACCTCACTATCAAAGAACAATGAGAAAGCGCCTTGGGAGCAAGGGGTAAGACCGGCACGAGAGCCTTTACAGCAATCGGGGCGCTTCTGGGCGAGCACCATTCCTTCATGCGCGATCTCGGGTCATTCCTTTGGGTTCTGTTCTGGATCTGAATTCATCATAATGGGCCAGATCAGGGGAGAGCTATTCCACAGATCCAGAAGTGGAACTACGTGGATATTGAGGAAATAGGTGGGTGTTATTGTGGACAGGCGTGTTCAACCCTCGGTGGATCTATTAAGCTAGCTAGCCTTCCTCCTCCCTATACTCACACCCACACACACCCACGCCTGCCGCCTACAGTCCACAGGGATTTCAAACGTTAGTTCGGGACTTGATTTTGCCACTTTGCCACTGCCAAGTCCTTATCTATTGGGTTGTTTGAAGAGAGGTATCTTTTCTAGTAATTTACTAGTAAAGATATCTCAACCTTATCGATAGTCTAACATTAAGCAGTAACATTATATCATCTTAATAGTATATAAATATGCTAACTAAATCGGCTTAACTTGCAACTTACTAATATTATTAGAATAGCAGCTTTCTAAGCTGAATCTTTATCTATACTAATATCTTCTAGCAGCCAAATCTTACTAGTGATAGTATTAGTACCTTCATTACTATAAAAATCACACCTATCTCTAGGTACCTCTACTTGCCACTAAACTCACGTCATTGTGGGCTTTGTACCTGAACTAACGTTTGAAATCCCTGTGGGCTGTAGCCCTACTGTAACCCGACGGCCCCGCGCCCGCCCGCCCGCTATAATACTATTGGCTTAGCGCTGCGCTGGAATGATTGTAGTGGCGAACTTGGTCTTTCTCTAGCGGCTGAGCTTCCTCATACAGTAAAGGGTGGAGAGGAAAAGGGCCGGGTCACGGGACCATTGCGACTTAACAATTTACATCATCGCAGCTGTCAGCACAGTGGACGTACGCATGGTGATCAGTCAGTAGGGAGGCACTATCATTACTATCATCACTATCATCGTCGTCATCGCGTTATCGTCGCCACTAACCTTCCCCCAAGCTTTCCTTCGGATATATATCGCATTCAGGGGAGACGAGGGAGTTATCAACAATGTCTGCGCCCAGTGGGAACGGAACGTCAGAGTTGGATTCTGTTCCGCTCACGACCCGCCGGATGCCTACGAGGGTCTCCAATGCTTGCCGCCGATGCCGTCGGAACAAAAGTCGCGTAAGTCTTCCCGGCGTGCCAAAATAGCCGCTGACCCAGAGTGTGCAGTGCGATTCTTATCAGCCATGCTCTCTCTGTTCTCGTGCCAATGTGCCTTGTGAGCCGGCACCGGTTGATGAGCCTCCGAGAAGCAAGGGTAGGGGTTGCAATCCGCGCGTTGGGGCAAATCCGCGAAAGTGAGTAGTTCTACTTGAAGGTGATGATTTTGTATGGTAACGCGTCAACGCGTCTATTGAAGACGAGCTCAGTCTAGAGGCAGCAGCGACGGCAGCCCCTCCACAGCCGCGCCGCCAACGCGGCAACCTTCGCTTCCCTCGGAACACAATGTGGCTGACAGCGTTGGGGGACAACCTGCAGGCGCAAAGACTCCGGTGCCAGCGGATCGACGCGGCTCGAGGGTTCCTGTAGACTATGGAGAGTCAGAGTCGGCCATGGGCATTGCGCGCAAGGTTAGAACACTGCTCCCACTACTTTCTCGATAAACACTTGCAAACATTACGGCAGATATACAGCCTTGGGAGCCAAAGTATTGACGACCACCTAACCTCGGCCATTCCGGACGGAGGATGTGGGAACCGGAATTCTCAGAGAAGGACTGGCGATAAGCGCCTGCCAATATCTACGATACTTGGCAGCAGGTTCCCTGATCAACAGGCGATTGAATCGCTTTTGGAGGATTACTTTGAGTCCGTCCACTGGTTTTCGCTGGTTATATACGAACCAAAATTCCGGCAGCGCCTGTTGTCAATCAAGGACGGCTACGCGTACTCTTCCGAGGCGCCGCTTCTAACCTTGCTGTCGATGATTTTGTCCATGGCAGCTTGGTATCGGTCTAAGAGGGCCGTTCCTAATGGTGGTGAAGAATGGCGCCTCTGGAGCGACGACTTGCTGAAGATTGTCCAGTCGCGCCTGGTCCAGGTGATGGATCAGCATTCGGTTGCAGCGGTGCAGACATGCATCTTGCTGGGATCTCATCATGTTTACCATGGCCGACCAAACTTGTCTTTTGCCCTTTTGGGAGCGACTGTCAAGATGTCTCACACCATGGGTCTGCATCGGGATTTCACAGGTGGAACTTTCGGCGACAGAGAAGAGCGCAAAAGAGTATGGTGGACGATCTATACCTGGGACAGGTATGAATCGGAGCGTCTCATTCCAAAACAATATTCTGACCTCGTCGCATCCCCCGCCCTAAAGAATATATTTGGCTCACTGTCGGCACGGTCTACCAAACAACATAACGGGTCCACGTACGCTTCGTTGGTCAGCGAGGTGACACAAAGGTTGATGGTTTGGCGCCGCCAGTTGCCTCAGCACCTAACCCTAGACCTAAACAGAGACCATCACCCGGGTAATACCGAATGGGAAAAGAACGCGAGCTCAGAGCACTGGTGGAATGCAGCGGTTCGGACCGCGCGTGTGACCGAACTACCCCAACTTGCCCAACCTGCCACGGATAGCCATCTTGTTGCCTTTATGACCCTGAATCTTTTTCACGCAGCAATAGTGCTCATTTTAGTCGCCCTTTCGGACCCTCTTTCCGATTCAGCCCAGGGTGTCAAACGGACTATTACCAGGGTGTTTAGATTGCAGGAACTTCTAGGTCAGCGCTCAGCGCTCTCGAGCCAGAGCAGCCTCGTTCTCAAAAATCTCATCGGTCTGCTGCTCCGGCGAGAGGCAGAAGCCATGCTTGGGCCAGCCACGTCGGTGCCTGTAGTGGGCTCTCATGCAGAGCACCAACCCAGGGCTGCGGACGATTCTGGCCTCTTGTCAGTCGAAGATACACTTCGCCTTCCCTTGGAGGCTACCCTGAGCACGCCAGACCACGGAACTGGACACCAAGCCTGGCTGAACCTGAGCAGGGCTCAGCGCCTGAACGAGAGCTTGGCCTCTGCACAACGAAGTGAGGAGTTCGCTTTTGCTGGATGTCGACGGCCGCGGAACAGAGCTGACCCCAATCTCTTGCAGTGTTTCCGACAATCCAAGATGAACTGCCCCGATCTGATACAACAATGGTTTCGAGACATGATGTGAATATTCAGGACGGCTTGTTGCCACCAACACAACAAGAATTGTGCCAAGTGCCATTTGTACAATCAGATGGCTATGAAGAGCCTCAGGCTATCGAAGATCAGCTACAGGTGGCGGATCATGCGGGAAATAGTCTCTTCTGGCTCTGGGATTCTAACTGGAGTGGCGATTTTATGCAGGAAGCGGTTGAGCTCTAGTGGAACCGTGGTAGTCACGGAGCAACGAACTTCTCTTGTGCTCTTACACGATCTCGCCTGGTGGTGTTACGTACCATGGACAAAATTGTCAGCAACAGGCTGCATCAACAGTGTGTCCTTTGTGCCGCCTACCCCTACAGGAACTTCCCCGCGCGGTTGACGATCCACCTTGGAGCCGTGCAACCAACAGACAAACGGCAGTCGACTCATGCAACCGCTAGTGCAGCCATGGGATTGGTCAAAGGATGACGATTTCTCCAGAACGAATCCATGCTCTGCAGGGTTCCCCTTGGGGTTGCGGGGCGGGTTAGTCGCAGCTCTCTAAAAGTCAATGCTTGAATGCCTTTCAAGTGTCTGTCTGCCTGCTCCAGGTCTATATAATCTGGGGCCCCAGGTTTCTGCTGATGGGAGTGAAACAAGGTCGACCCATTCTGTCTTCATTGTCAAGACACCTCGAAAACTTACAAACTCATCACTTCACTGCGTCAGCTGCAGGTATGGACAAGCCACCATGGCCTACCCAGATGGAGACAGCCCCGTCCCCTGGAGGTGGTGAGAACCTCCCCGTGGCCCCGGTCTCGTGGCTCGAATCCAAGCTCAAGCCAAAGACCATTCACCACCGCTATCCTTTCAGAGGAAAGCCACTCCTTTGGATGACCTGCGCATTTGGAAGCTTGGGTGATGCCTTGTTCGGTTATGACCAAGGTACGTTGTCCACCACCTCATACCTGAGCCCATGCATCTTGCATTCTTATACTGACGCCGAACCTAGGTATCGTTTCCGGACTTCTCGTCAACCCGGTGTTCCTCTCGAGGTTCTTCAGCGACTATGGTGGTGCTGATGGGACCGATGATGACATCAACCCATCCGTAACAGGTATTCTCGTGTCATGTCTTCAGGTCTCGGCCGCCATCGGCTCCCTGATTGCAGGTAGTCTCGGCGATATGATTGGCAGGAAAAAGTGTGTTCGTTTAGGCGGCTTCATCTACTTCGTCACCGCCTTTATTCAAGCGTTCGCTCCGGATTTCAAGACTTTCGTTATCGGCCGGACCCTCCGGGGCTTGGGCGTGGGTTTCCTCTCCATGACTGTCCCCGTTATCCAGACTGAGATTGCCGCACCGCATCGTCGAGGCCTGATGGTGGGAGTTGAGTACACGTTTCTTATCGGTGGCTACGCGCTCTCAACTTGGGTTGACTTTGGCTTCTACTACCTTATCCCAAAGAGCGAGTCCTGGCAGGGCCCCTATTTCATCCAGATGGGTCTGGCCTTCATTCTGTTTGCCATGTCCTTCATCCTCCCGGAAACGCCTCGCTGGCTGGCTCGCAACGGTTTCACCGAGGAGTGCCTTCAGACGGTTGCGGATCTTCACACCCCGGACGGCGATACGCAGGCCCATCACGTCCAGTAGGTCATGGTGGAGATCAAGGAGGCTGTGCGTTACGAGGCCAGCCTTGGACAATTGACATGGCTCGAGATGTTCACGCGTTATCGCAAGCGGACCCTTGTGGGCATAACGGCACAGATGTTTGCCCAGCTCAACGGAATCAACGTCATCTCCTTCTACCTACCTACGACGCTCGCCAACGCAGGCCTCAGCGTGCAGAAGTCCCGGCCGCTAATCCAGTCCCCTACGTCGCCGCTACTATCTTCACCTGGTGGCTGGCCGATAAATGGGGACGACGCCCGCTATTGATCCTCGGTGGTGAGTTTACATGAATTGCTGCCCAGCATGCTTGTTTCCAGGGGAAATCGCTGACTGGACAACAATGACAGGCATCCTCATGGCTATCACCCTTTGTATCGTCTGCGCCTTCACCGAAGCCCACATTTCAGACCCCAACACTCGTGCGCATGGCATCTACGCCTTCGTTATGATCTACAACGCTATCTACGGTTTCACCTGGGGCCCTGTCCCCTGGTTGCTTCCAGCCGAGATATTCCCTCTGCGAGCCCGAAGCAAGGGCATGGCGCTGGCTACATGTTCAAACTAGATGTTCAACTTTGCGATTGGCATGTCGGCACCGGACGCCTTTGCGGGCATTGAAGGTTACTACTATGTAATCATCGCGGGATTTTGTCTCATTTCAGTTGCACTGGCGTACTTCTTTTACGTCGAGACTGCGAACCATACACTCGAGGAAATCGCGCTGGCGTTTGGAGACAAGGCCTTTGCGGTGGATGATGAGACTGTTGTGGCGACGGCGCATCTCGGCCGTGAGACTGAGGAGAGAAAGTCGGCGCTGGTTTGAAGTGAAGATGCCGTGGTGTATGGGATGATGCGGCGGAGGGTGTGAGGAGTTTGGTCCAGCATGGGGCCCAAGTTCAGGATGCATTACAGCATAGTCGGAGCTAGTTATGTACTGTTTTATACACGCTCCCTTGCCCCTCTTTGTGAATGATTGGGTCCTACTTGCTCATCTGTTCTACTCTAGTTGGAAGCAATAGATATGTTACGCCTGGACGACTCTCACCCGCGCAGGAGATGGCGGCAGCCTCTGGTAACCATAAGGCCGGCCACTGTCGAGGAGAATGAACCTGATCTAAGCCTATCGAAGTAAACCTAACTTTTAACAAAGTATATTTCTCTGGCGAGAGTCTGGGTAGGCTTGGTGTATTTTCTTTTTATACCGTTGACACACCGAATGTCCTCCCATCCTGAAGCCACAAGAGGGAGAAAACACCGAACAGCCCAAATTCGGGATTGCTGTATGGCAAGGACCGGAATCGTCACTGAGTCTTCTTAGGGATTTGACCAAAAGTCATCTAAACACTAGCTTTTTCAGAATTGAAAAGACCAGTAGAATTAGCTCATCATGATCAAAAGGGGCTTCAAAGATTGACTGGAAATGCGATCTCATTTGGCTCTCAAATTCATTGCCTAAGTGTGTTGCTTGCTTATCTTCCGAGACTGACCTTGTCGGTGTTTTTCTCCCTTTTATCTTAAGCCGCTACTGGACCAATTGTTGGAAGAGGTCTCCAGCCAATCAAATGGAATAACGCCGCACCTTATCCGGACCGTGATGTCAGCTGGCCCCAACACAGTAGTCTCTTTAGAAATTGCCTGGGTTAGCTAAATGTAAGAGATAAAGAATAGTAGGGTTCCTTGTTACTATCTAAAATCGGTATAATTATTCCTAAGAACCTCTAAATAAGAATCTAGTTCGTGGTAGTCACCTTGTTGGGGTTGAGGCTAAGTCTGTTTCTTTCACGGGTGGTTCTTGCTACTGTGAAACTCTTCACTGCCGACCATCGCTCTACTATCTCGACATTAGCTCGCAGCATCCATCATTCACCCTGCCAATCTACAACTCAAGTCTAGTGGTTGACATGGTTCAATTGCGCCTCGTGATTTTGATTGACTACCACATCGACACGGGGGTTTGTACAAAACCCTGCCGTGCTGTGCCATCGGTGTACCTGATAGGCAAGGCTACCGCCGATAACTAGATGATGAGTCTATTTCTAGTACTGCTCACCTAACATGGTGTTCTCGTTCGAGATTAAAAACTAAATAAACCACTTCGTCGCTTGCCTAGCGGATAGACAAGCAGGGCGCTAATAAAGAGTCCAACAGCGATACCAATGGCGATTTGGATCATGGAGGCCGCGACATCGAAAACAACGGTGTTGAGTGACGCGGTATCGCCGGTTGTAAGCGTCGAGTTATCCGACGAAGACGAATTGGTGAGCATGTCGGCTGTCTTTAACCCAGTGAGCAAACCGCCAGTTGATGCTAACCCTCCTGGCACTTGGGTGAAGATGGCCGGAATTAATGTTGCCGCCGCGACGCCGTGTCGGATCCGAGAATACAAGTTGGCGAGCACGCCAACGGCCAGAGCGCCAAATGTGTTGGAGATCTGCGGGCTGGCCGCGAACTTGATGCTGCTGAAATAGTTGACGATGTAGCCGGTAGAGGCGATGAGAACCATGACAGGCATCTGGCGCCACTGGGCTTGATAGAGAATGCTGATGCAAATAACGAACAGGGGCACAAATATGAATCCCCAGAAGCTTGGGAGTGGGTTTTCGCAGGTAGTCGCCGATGTTGCTCCGCTGTCGAAAAGCCCATAGAGAGCTGCGCCGACAGTAATGCCGAAACCTAGAAGGAGGGAGTAGATGATGGCGTAGACGATCCGGATTGAGCCGGGGATGATGGCTCGAGATTGTAGTTCGAGAGCGGAACACACTGTTCATCCCATCACGAATTAGCATTGCTGTCAAATGGGCCTAATGATAAAGAAGTCGAATCACTTACAAACCAAGTAGCCAGGCAAGAGCATGACAATGCCCCCCTGGGCGAGTGCCGAAAAGCAAAAGAGGGATCCGCCCCTTATACTCCCAAATGCTCGTGCCAGGAAACTCACCAAGACGGTGGCGGTTACTTCCAGGACGTTGTTATAGAGATTCGATTTCGGGGCTACAATTAGCTGCAGCACCCCGACGAGACATCCGAGAAAGAAACAGAGCGGAAGATCGATGAGGCGAGCCTTGAAGGAGAAAGGAGCGGCGGTCGCGCTCGTCAAGCCGAAGATGATGACTCTGAACCAAGCATGGAACTTATCGCGAGAGCTTATCAAGGCGTCCAACTTCCGAGTGCCTTCCTCGACGCCTATAACGTCGTGCATGACCTCTTTGTAGACGAGGTGCAACTCCTTCAACTTTCCGAGATCAATGCCCTGGCTGGTGCGAACAATCCGGACTTCGGTGGTGTGTGTTGATCTGTCATCGAACGAGATGATCATACATCCCGGCAGATAGAGGAACTGGCCGTCGATTTCGAGAACCCTGGCCGTCATTTGGAGATACTCCTCGAGCCGATGAGTAGGAGCTCCAAACAGCATCAGCGCGCGGCAGAGTCTGATGATGTACTCCTGTCGAGACAGGGTCTCCGCGATGTGCACGGTAATTCGGACCTCCTCCTGCTGTAAGAATGCACTGAGACGCGAGCCGCTGCCTGTCCGCTTGTGCGCGTGTTTCTTCTTCCCGTTGGGGGTTTGGTCGTCGTTGGCCATGTTGGGATTGGCAAGTCGCGCTGAAGCTCCTACAAGAGTTGCCAAGGTGTCTTGTGATCGGTTCTGGTTGTACCATTTCTTGCGAGACGGAGTCGCGGTGCCTGATCCAGTTCCGGGAGTGCTTTGCCCGCCTGTGAAGGAGGATGACGCGACAGAATCTCGGTTGCGTTGGTGACCAATTTCCGGAGGTTTGTAGAGTGTGAGCAGCTGAGAAAGCACTCCTCCGCGGTAATGCTCCGGCGGCGGCACGCTGTAGAGCCCGCCGTAGATGCCATCGTTGACCTCAGTCGGGACAACGTGTCTATCACCGGAGGCTTGGTGACTTGGCGATTGGTTCGGGGGTCCTCTCCCAAAACGCCGAACGTGCGCTTGCACCAGATGCTGCGCCTCTTGCTGCAAGGCGTGTTGATGGTCATATTGATGCTGGCCCTCCTGGTGTTGGGCGTCCTGATGCTGACTCTGCTGCAGCTCTTCGCGGGCATGAGCAAGATATCCCAAGTCTCGAAGCGGAATGAGTTCGCCATCACTGTTCACCGTCTCCGCCTCCGAGTCTAGGGAATGTCTGGAGTCTGTCCGAGGAGACTCGCCCCAGACCTTGGCGGCAACCTGTCGGGCGCGTTCTTGTGCAGCCGCAGCCGAGCTCGCCTTCTCAGAACGAGGGTCCAGGGCATGATCGACATCCGGGACCGTGGGTATAGAGCCCGAGGAGTTACCACGCAGCACCGAAGGTCTCGGTTTTGGTATCGGAGAATGGCCGTGTTCCAACGTCGGGCCAAACACATTAGGCGGTGATGCCGGGGGCCCGGTCACGGCCGCAGTGCTGTTGAATCGAACGCGGCCCTTCTCTTTCTTCAATGCGGCGCTTGCCTCGCCATTTTTCGCACTCGGCGACTCTTCTCGAGAGGTGGTGCCATGTCCTTCGCTTGCTTTGAATCCGGGTCCAGGGTCAGGGTCGTCCGGAGAGGCCGAAGAACTTGAAGATGCTTCCATTGAATCTGAAGGTGGAGTTTGCTAACTTAACGAGTGACGTGGAAGAACGAGCGTAAGATGGTCTCGAAGCTGAACCTTGTGAGCGCTTCCATTGGGTCTTTACAAGGCGTCTTTAACCAAAGCAACAACGTTGAAGGAATGTGAGGTCACCCTGGTAGTTGCGACACGTGGTATGGAAGAAAATTCTATGTCGGAAGTGGCAATGCATAAACTATTAAAAGACGGATCGTGACTGGATCTCCGGGCCGGCCGGCAATGCGTCACCACGAACGCGCAACTCTCCACTTGAGCTCCGCAACCCCAGACCAATTCTTCGTCTCGCTTTACCGGAAACTGATCCAAAACATCCACATTGACGTCATGTCGGTTTAATAGCCGAGTTTCCATTATGTAAAAGTGGCGAGGGTTGCACACCGACTTACGACGATCGGGTTCGACCTTATTTCTTCGTCGCAGGAAGTATCGTGAGAGGTATGTTGGAATATGCTAGAAGAGACGTCGTAGCGAATAAGGCGGGTCTCGGGTAAGAGAAGAATGTTACCTTGGGATAACCAGGCTGTGCTGATAGCCGCAGAGCGTAGGGTTGTTGAGCCAAGCGGCGACCTCATTGGTGGAAGCAGGCCCATAAAATGCACAGGCCCAACTAAGGAGACAAAGCACCTGCGCCGGACTTCACTTCTAAACCCCTATGATCAATGCCACTATTATTAAACAATGCATAGTCCTAGCAGTGGTGTATAAGCTTTTTATTATAGTTAGCAACTTTATCTTAGGTGTCCATTTTGTCAAAGGATTCGTTAAGCTCACTCGCACCAGTTACCCTTAACATCCGTTGCTACGCATTCTCTATGATTACTGGTGGAAAATCCATCCCAGATGATCCTTGGTAACAGAAACTTGTTTAAAGACCATTGCATCGTCAATGTTGCTTGTGCGTTGTGGTCTCATGACCACGTATGTACTTTAAGTCATTATCCTAGGTAAGTCCCATGTACGCAAGCAAGGCTTATTCGATAGGAAAGGAATATTTTCCGGGGTCTTCAGGTGTCCTCATACAGCTAAGATGGGAAAGCAACCAAACATTGCCTTTGCGCAGCTTTGTTCTGATCGGTCGGGCGGCCTCGTAAATAAACACAAAACTGAGGTTTGTTTCGGTACACCTATACTACTGTGAAGGACGGCCAGTTCAGTACAACCAGAAAGCCCCTAAAACGCGTGCACGACAACTCCCATTGTAGAGACTGCAGCAAATGTCTTTAAACAAAGCTCGGGCTACTCCCAGATCGGCTCCCAGGCATAACAGTTACAAAATTGAAACCACCGTATCGGGAGCGAATCTTAGCTTCGGAAACCAAACAAGAACAGAAAATCAACGATAAATTCAAGACCATGATGTTTAAGAGTAATTGAGAGTTGGGGAGGCCCAACGTAGACTCTTACACAAACACATGAGGCATCGCAATACTTTCTGCTCACAGACTTGAATTCAAACAAAGCAACGACCTGAAGGAAAAGCAGAAAGAATCAAGAAGCTACCAAAAGACCAATAGCCTATACGGAGCCAGCCTTCGGATCCCTGAGACTATCCATCTCGAGATGAACAGAGTCGCCCTCCTCCCACGGATGATCAATCTCAGAAGATCGGACTAGCTCCAAGTGCTTAGTACTCCTCGGCTTGATGCTGTAGGAGAAGTTGATCGGACGAGTAATCAAACCTGGCGTTACCTCGACCTTCACATCAATCTCCCTGCCTTCATTGTCCACCGCTTTGGTAACATCAAACGTAGCCAACAATCGCGAGATGGTTAGAAAGATGCTGTCATCCGCTAAGTGACGGCCCGGGCAAATCCTGCGACCGTATCCGTATACGTGGTTCGCTGGGTCAGGTTCGTTGCGTGGCTCCAGGAATCTTTCGGGGTAGAAGGTGTCTGGGTTTGGGTGCGTCTCCGGGTCGTGTAAGATCCCCCAAATTGACGGAAGGATGTATGCGCCCTTGGGAATTCGATATCCGGAGTAAGTTATCTCTTCCTCCGTAACATGAGTCGTTCCAATCGGCACAACGGGAAGCCAGCGCAACGTTTCCTTGACCAGAGCGTTGACGTAAGGCAACTCTGCTCTGTCTTCGAAACCAGGCAGTCTGTCACCACCTACGATGTTGTCGATTTCCTTTTGGGCCACCAACTGGACTTCTGGGAAGAGCAGCATAGCCAGCACAAAGCTAGTGATGGTCGAAACTGTAGTATCGGCGCCTGCTCCGTATAGAATTGCGGCAGTGTTTTTAATCGCCTCTTCATCGTCCTGCTGTAGCCTCCAGTTTTCATTGCCTTCTTCGCTGTACTGTTCGACGAGCGAAGCAACATACGACGGTCTGAAAGCTCTCTTCCCCATTTGTCGTTGTACAAATGCATAAGGAACCTCGGCTACCATGTGATTGATTTCTCTCCACTGTCGGCCAATCTTCTGGAAAGACGTGCCTGGAAGACCAGAAGGGAGATACTTGAGGAAGGTGAACGTATCTACGGGCCATGCCAAAGGGACAAGGGCTCGTGAAAGGTGATCCATCATGCGCTCAATCAAGCTAACCAATGGGTCACCCTTGTGAGGTTCGATGGAATAGCCATAGGTGATTTTCAGGATAATCGCGCTGGCCTCACTACCATACAAGGATTAGTAAATCTGGGTTCAAAGGCGTGAGCTGCCAAACTTGTTCTGAGAAAGGGGTTGGACTTACGTCTTGATATGTGTGATTAAGTTGGTGGGGTTCTCTAGAACCCGCAAGAGAAACCGCCGTGACTCCAAATCTTGAATTGCGAAGAAGTTTTCAGAGAGTTTCTTTGTGCCCATCTGCTGGTGCATCAACTTGCGATGCAGACGATGAGTAGAGTTATGACTCAAGTTGGGTGTAAACGCCCCGAATCCGCAAAGTTGGTCCGCAAAGTACGAACTCGGCCGGTTAGAGGTTTTGGTCGACTTCTTCACCAGAATCTCGCGTACCGCCTGGTTGCAATGAAGTATGACCAACGTTTTCCCAAGCACCGTTATAGAGCTGATGGGACCGTAAAGTGCCTTGAAATTGAGCCAATGCTGATACTCTGGCATCCCCTGGGGAGGGAGATCCAGAATATTGCCAACAATGGGGAATGGTTTGGGCCCAGGAGGTAGATCATGGCTAACCTTCAACCAGGATCGAAGGTAATAGAGAAGAACGCTTGCCAGGACGACAGCAACAAGTTGTAGGACGAAAAGCATGATGGAAAAAAGCAATAAAAAGGACCACGCGTAGTGTATTCTCTGATATGTGAACTTAGAGTGAAGAAGTGCAACTATCGTCTAAAAATGTTCGGGGCATGTATTCTGGCAAGTAACGAAGGATCCTTGTTGGGTTTCCATACACGATATATTAGCAAATTATCCAGGACGGGCCTTCAAGATAACCTCGATGTGGTGTAAATCTTACCCCGCGTCGCCAATCTGTTATCTCTGCAGTTCCCGTCTGGCTATGACGTGGCGTTGGACAACAACTCATGTCTCACAAATCTGCGAGTCCTCGGCAAATCTGATTGCTTGATCAGATGCCGGAGTTCCCCGGTTCTTTTGAGGCAACCTGCAACGCGAGAACTGGATCGTCAGCCCGGGACTGTCTCGACGCACATTGGCCGAGACACGTCACGTACACGGACGGAGGCATTCTACGGGCTGCTGTAGTACTGAGAAGGATTGGCTGAGGGGTGGACTTCGGTGTACCCGGGGACGCAGCGCGGGTTGTTGTCTGCAGTTCAACATGGAGAGCTAGCTAGTATGCACGAAGAGATCGAAGCGGAAAGATAGATCGACAAGGAAAGGCTTTAACCAGGGTCTGCATATACGATCCAAGCAGTGCAGTTGTGTTTGTCATCCTCGGCCAGCAAACACCCACGAGCAGGTGAATCATTGCAACGGGGGACAAGATTATTCGGCCGTGTCTCAAGCGGCAACCAAATCTGCTGTGAACGGCAGTCGAAATTGTCCTTCCTCGGGAACCCGGCTCGGTTCTCCAGTACCGGTACACATTGTGATGGATGAGAGATGGTGACCGATGTGGGGATGATGCAGAACATGAAGCAGGCGTGCCAAGGAGCGAGGTGACCGAGCGGGCGATGATCGGGTTGATCTATCACAATTAGCTTGAGTGATATACGATAGAGTTCTGCCGACTGGTACCACAGCGCATGAGTGGATGCTTCTGTTAGCTGGTGCTGTTGAAGCTCTGTCTGAAGCATTGGGTGCATGAATGTCGTGATTGGTGCTCTTCTATCCACCAACACGAGACAACACGGGAAGTGGGTATCTACCATGCCTTAGACTCATGCACCTACGATGCAGCCAACATGTGCAATCTCAGATGAGGGTGCCATCTGCAAAACATTCAACCTCAAAGGCCAATGAAACGGACATTCGGTCAAGTTTTCTAGAGCGGGGAACTACAGTTATGAGTTTTCTGTCTTAGCAGGTGTAGTCTCGTGTATTATATGCATGTCTCTGGCCAAAAGGGGCGCATGCCAAGTGCCGGTTTGGGTTAAAAAGGGGTCGGCCGATATAACCGCCGTGAGTTCTCCGCCATAGATATGTAGGGTGAATCCCGGTGGACACAGAAATAGGGAGGGAAAGACGGGAGAACTTTTGGTAAACCGACCGAACTCGGGACCTACGAGAAAGAAGTCTTGGTGACAAGTCTTTAGAGTAGGCCCGCCTTGGCATTCACACATCGAGTGTCAGGCAGGTTCTAGGTGAACCGTACATTAAGCGCAACCTCTTTTCTATTTATCAATACGATGAGTCTATCTATTCTAGTGCTACTTGGAAGCTAAACGGCTTTGTGAGCAAGGAATATTGAGGCAACGTCTTCGGCCCAATAGCCCCAGTTCCAAGCCCGTGATGCGCCCAGTCCAGCCTCACAATGGGCTCTTTCCTCTTCAGCTTGTACAGTTCATATGGATGTCGACAGCGATCAATGTCAAGAGCATTGTAGTACGAGGCGCTGAAACTGCACCCATCCTTAGTGCCAAAGTCAGCCTTAATAGAGGAGGACACATCCCTCTTCGAACTGTCGAAGGTGACCCATCTGACATCGGCCCGGTTGCCGCTCTCTTGAGGGTACTCGAAGTGCGTAAAAAGACTTTCGAGCGGGGCGTCCCAGTTCCCGAAACGCTGAGACAGCTTGCGGTCAGCGTACGCCTCGCCCGGCCCACGACCGAACCAGGAGGCGCGGTCCAGTGACGGCGACACGGCGAACTCCAGGCCAGTTCTCGCTAGAGTCTGAGGCGTGTTGATTCCAAAGGGGGTACCGCTAACGGCGATGTTCATGCGGTCCGTGGTGAAGATGTACGTGGTGGTCACGCTGAAGCCCCATTCCAGACCGATCGGCCCCGCATGAGAGACGACCTCAATACACGCTGTTGCCAGTCTTCTCGGCCTTGACGGACTTGGTAAACGGTCTGACGTGCTTTAAGAGTTTATCGGTCCACTGTTTGCCATCGGCGAATTCATCGTGATCGGTCATGGGGCGGTAGAAGCTCAAAGCCGGAGTGGATGTAAGCAAGTTCTCTCCGCCGTTCTTGGACCAAGACAATAGAGTACCCCGCCGACAGTCAAATGTCCAGCACGAAGGTTTTCCTTGGATTTCAATGACTGAGTCGGAGAGATTCTTAACAGAGGGCCCGACGGAGGTCGTCACGGTCTTTGAAGAGGGGCCTTGTAGCTGAAACTGTCCGCCAGCAACTTCGTGGCCGGCAGAAGCCCAGAGGGTAGACTCTCTGAGGCTGAAGACAATCTCAAGGTAGCATTCTCGGGATTCCTTGTCGAGATCGAGACCGTCAATTGCGACCTGGGCCGTGTCGCCTGGTTTGACGACAGGGAGGACAATCTCGGTGGGTTCGCTGCGGAAGCCGTCACCTACAATGGCCCACTCGCACTTCAGATGGCCAAGGTCCGCAAAGTTGTATCTGTTGATCAAGGAAAACCCGGTGAGGCCACCAGAAAGAGGCTGAACTGGTTCAAAAGCCTTCTTGAGCTCGGCAAGTGCAGGTTTCGGTGTGTGGTCGGAGAAGTTGTACCCATGCGTCATCTCTCGCCCGTCATTGATGTTGTCGTTAAAGTCGCCGCCATATCCGTAGAAGCGCTCTACGTCTGCAGTATGCGTCTCGAGACCCTAGATTGCCCACTGCCACCCAAAGCCGCCTTGGAGACGGGGGTGCTCATTAAAGAGGTCGATATACTCCTTGATTGCACCTGCGCCGTTGCCGATGCCGTATATGTACTCACAAAGTAGGATCGGCTTTTTCTGGGGCGAAGTTGCCTCCAGCTCCAGTATTTCGTGATATTCAGGGTACATCAAGCTGTACATGTCAACGACTTCGGCTTCGCGGTCGCCCTCGTAGTGAATTGGCCTTGTCTTGTCGTTGGCTTTGACCCAGTTGTAGCACGCGGTGGTGTTGTGGCCATGGTACGACTCGTTACCAAGCGACCATATGACGACTGAGGGATGATTCTTGTCGCGAGACACAAGGTGCCTGGCACGATCCACGAACGATGCCTCCCACTCGGGCTTGTTGGTGATCCACTCCGTGGCTCGGCCACACTCGAGGGAAATGACGCCCTTCTTGGACAGCTTCTTGTCCTCGTCAGTCAGAGCAGCAAGCTCGACGTACGAAAAGCCGTGGCTCTCCAAGTCAGCTTCGTCCATAATCCAGAATCCGAGCTCATCGGCCAAGTCGTATAGCCTGGGGTCGTTAGGGTAGTGAGCCGTGCGGATGGCGTTGATGTTGTGCTTTTTCATCTGCACGAGGTCGTTGCGCATGAACTCGTAGGGGACCGTACGGCCAGACTTTGGGTTGTGCTCGTGTCTGTTGATGCCTCTGAACACGACTCTATTACCGTTGACTGTAATGACTCCATCTTTGATCTCGACTTGACGGAAGCCAACGTGTTGACAGATGGTCTGCTGGTTCTCACCAAGGGTCAAGATGGCATAGTACAGGTAAGGGGTCTCAGAGGTCCATTTATGCGGGTTCTCGATGTCGACCTTGAACGTAACAGTCACGCTAGACGATGCTTGAGATACCGAGGCGACTCTCTTCATTTCGGCGTCAAGGAGTTCCAAGGCTACATCGGCTGAGCCAATGACTTGAACATCGACAGAGAGGACGGCGTTCTTGTAATCCTTGTCGAGCAGAGTCTCAATCTTGAAGTCCTCAATCCTGGTCTCTCGTGGGAAGCTTAGGAGGTAGACATCCCGGAAGATGCCGCTCAGCCACCATTGATCCTAGTCCTAGTTATAATTTTTATATGATGGGTTACAGTAGTTTTGCACTGACCTGGTCTTCTAGATATGTACCGTTGCATCGCTGGTAGACGATGACGGAAAGCAGATTCGACCCTTTAGTCGATACGTAGGACGATATATCAAACTCTGAAGGATTTCTCGATCCTTGAGAGTATCCGATCTCTTGTCCATTCATCGAGACATGGAACGCCGCATCCACGCCTTCAAAGCGAAGTCGTAGTTGATTATCGGCAAACGCTGTTGGCACCTCAAACTCTCGGATGTAGTAGCCCGTCTCATTCTCAAACAACGGGACGTTGGGTGGGTCAACGGGAAAAGGCAAGCTCATGTTGGTGTATCGAGGGCCCTGACCGTGACCCTGAAGCTGCCACATGCCAGGCACAGCGATATCGCAGTACTCTTTCGAGGCTTGAAGTTCCTTTGCCGAAGCCATTGGCATGTCTGAAGGGCATTCGTATACCTTGAACTTCCATGTGCCCGAGAGAGAATGGGCCGGAGCCTTCTTAGGATCCCGGGTCAGAGCATTGTCGACTGATGTGAAGTTCCAGAAGGATGAACGCGGCGGGAGGGTGTTGTGATGGATAACTTCGAGGTTGTTCCAGTCTGGATTCTCCAGACTTGTAGTCACATCCATGATGACTTTGTTGTCGTGCGACGTGGTTGTCGACTGGGAGGTGATCCTGTTCGACTACCTTGACACGACGGGGCGGAGATGAATGATGATGATGAGGAGTCCTTGGAGAAAGTGGAATCGTCAATAGGCAAGAATCTCGTGATTATCTCGCCTCTGGCCAGGTAGCGTTGTGTATTCCTTTTTGAGTGGCAGCGCGTGGTATGAATCTTCTGATGTTAAGGATTTCGTTTTCCGTCCGTTGCTCGAAATCACCAAGAATTGTCGGTCCGAGAGATTCTGATCGACGCTGCAGACCACATGTAGCGTTGTGGAGAAACTACAAATGCTATTCCTGATGATGAGTAGTCTCAACCCTGCTGAGCTAAACAGACGAATTCGGGGTGTGAATGTTTGTCCCCGCTTGGGTCACGATGCTGAGAACGAGATGATAAGCGAGCAAATGTGGACTGACGGAGGCCTAGAGGATCTTAAACGGGGTTGTAGAGAGGGGGAAAAGTTGTTGGTCCGAGGGAAAGACCTTGTTCTCACGATGAGCGAGAAGTGAAGTGCGTTCATGTCGCGAGAGGACCAAGAGATGTCGGACCGACGACGCAAGTCTGTCCTCCCTGGACCTCCATTGACAAGGCATCAGATCCTTCGTAAGTCAACCCACGAGACCCGACCCCTCAAGGTACCAGGAGCTCGGAAGAGTTCGACATGTCATGTGGAGAGTGGGGAGATGGAGAAATGGAGGAGGAGGGGCAGGCTTCTCCTTGGAGGCACAGGACTAGTGAACTGACTCCAGTTAACCATCGACAGGGATTGCCCTTTTTGGCATATTGGCATAATTCATGGTCTGGTCTATCTTAACGACTTACAAAATCCTGCGGAGGCCCCTTCAAGTGCAGGCTTTGAAAGACATCACGGAGGACGAGGTTCCCGCAGCCTAAATCATTCTTCTCTCCCACATTTTTGCTCTGCGGGACAGGCTTCACGCCTCTCGGAACTTATTCCTTGCTGTCTCCGCCTTCAAACCATCTTGCCAAATTATTGCTCGCCATGCCAGACCTTGCAAAGCCCGAGTTCGAGCATGTCCAGCCCGTCGAGGCTTGTAGGGCGAGCTCCGATTCACAAGATCTGAAGGTCAACCAGGTCCAGCAGGCCAAAAACGCGACAGACCGCGAGCACGACCCCAGCCTGAAGGAGGCCGTCCAGCTATATCCCAAGGCCATTGGCTTCTCCCTGCTCTTCTCGACCGCCATCATCATGGAAGGTTACGATCTTGCCCTGATCGGCGCCGTCTATGGTTACACTGCGTAGGTCTAAGCCCTACTTTGTTTCATCCCTCATGATTCACCTTTTATAGAAGTGACTCGTTGGGAATAGGTTCCAGAACAAGTTCGGCGACCAGCCTGGCCCTAACGGTAACAAGGTCATCTCCGCCGACTGGCAGACTTACATCCAGAACGGTGGCATGGTCGGCCAAATCGTCGGTCTATACATCAACGGCTGGATCTCGGACCGTTTCGGTTACAGGAAGTCGATGCTGGGCTCTCAGTTCCTCATGATCGCCCTCATCTTCATCCCATTCTTCGCGCAGAACATCCAGACCATTCCAGCTGGCAACATTCTCCTGGGCATCCCATGGGGTATTTTCCAAACCCTGACCATCTCCTACGCCTCGGACGTGGCGCCCGTCATCCTGCGGCCTTACCTGACCACCTACGAAAACATGTGCTGGGTCATTGGCCAGCTCATCTCCGCCGGCGTGCTGCGCGGCTTTCTCCGCGTCGAAGGCGACTGGTCCTACCGCGTGCCCTTCGCCATGTAGTGGATTTGGCCGCCCTTCATCATCATCGGGATCTGCTTTGCGCCCGAGTCGCCCTGGTGGCTTGTTCGAAGAGGGTTCATGGAGGAAGCGAAGCAGGCATTGCTCCAACTAACGAGTCGCCGCGTGACGAGCGTCAACTTCAGTGTCGAGGATCAGGTGGCGTTGATCAAGAACACCGACGACCTAGAGAAGTCCGAGTCCGCAGGCACCAACTACTGGCACTGCTTCATGGGCGTGGACCTCCGCCGTACCGAGATCGCCTCCGTGTCGTATCTGGCGCAGTGCTGGTGCGGTACGGCTCTGATGGGATACTCGGTTCAGTTCTACGAGCGCGCGGGACTATCGACGGACAACTCCTTTGACATGAACCTCGGCCAGAGCGCTAGCGGTGTTGTCGGCGTCCTTCTCTCATGGGCTCTCATGGGCCGCTTCGGGCGTCGCAACATCTACCTCACAGGCATCGCGACCCTGCTCGTCATCCTCGTCACCGTTGGAGGACTGGGCGTTGCCGACCCCGGTCTTCCAGGCCCGCCGTGGGCCATTGGTACCCTCCTCCTCCTCCACACCTTCGTGTACAACACCATGGTCGGGCCCGTCTGCTACGCCTTCGTAGCCGAGGTGCCCTCCACGCGACTCAAGATCAAGACCATCGTTCTGGCACGCAACTTCTCCAACATAGCTGGCTTCTTTAACAACACGCTGATGCCGCGCATGCTGGGAATTCACTCCTGGAACTGGGGCGCCAAGACCGGTCTCTTCTGGGCTGGATTTTGTCTCATCATCCTCGTTTGGGCGTACTTCCGCCTCCCTGAGCCCAAGGACCGCACGTACGGAGAGATGGATGTTCTCTTCCAAAACAAGGTGAGCGCGAGGAAGTTCGCTTCCACGCGCGTGGATCAGTTCTCCGACGGAGCCCAGATTGAGCCCGCCGATTCTAAGGCTTGAGAGTTCGCAAGTATACAGGACCTTGTAGTGCCATCGTAAAGAGCTTAACCAGTAGTTTAGTTAGCTATGAGCATGAAGCCAGAAGCCTAATCCAATTTGCTGATATTGCGCAGCCATAATCGCCCTCACAACGAAGGTCTTCGCCCGTGAACGCTAATTTCCTGCCAAGAACACCTGCAGGCATGGTTCAACACCTATCGGATATAAGAAATGCGACGTAGAAAAAGAACTCGCGTGGCTCTGTTTCCGGTCCTACGCTGCCAACAAGTGCTGCCACCCCGCAAGCGAAGTTCCGGTACTTCGGGGCCACTGTCACCGAGCATCCAGTCAGCTCCAAGGAAGCCAAGGATGCAGTGATCCACTCAGAGTGCATTGCAGGGGACTCTCCCTGATCAACAATCCCTGCACTCACTTTGTCGGACCGACAGAGATATGGGTGTCTCGTCGTCTCCCTTGGCGGAGCGGCCCATCCCATCACCCATCCACACAGCCATACGGCTCACACGCAGCATATATCTTGTAATGTAGTTCTCTCAACTGACCACGACTCCGGCTGTGTTGAATACAACAATCCCTCATCACAGGCTAGTGAACATGGCGACATCTACCGCACTTGACCCGAAGCTCAAGCCTCGATGGCATCCTCTGCCAGCTTATCACTTGAAAGCGCTGAAGGGCTGGATGAACGATCCGTGTGCTCCGGGCTATGATGTCACCACAGGCACGTATCATATTTTCTACCAATGTAGGCAGTTTTAAAACTTCTTCCTCTCCTATCAGCCTTGAAGTAGATGTGCTAACCTTATGCCAGGGAATCCAAAATCCTGTGACTGGGGCGATATTTGCTGGGGTCACTTCACAAGTCGAGATGGAGTACATTGGAGACACAACGGAAAGAGCCCGGCTCTCGAGCCCTCACTTCCTTACGATAGGCTGGGCGTATTCACCGGATGCATGTATTCCACCGGCCCTCGAGGAGAGAAGGACCAGCTTACAGTCGTCTACTCGTCGATCGAGCATCTCCCCATTCACTGGACGCTGCCGTATGTTCGAAACTGCGCGGGCCTGGCGCTAGCCACTTCTCGCGACGGCGGCCGCACGTGGGAGAAGAGTAAACTGAATCCCATCCTGAAGGGTGAGCCACAGGGAATCGCCGCAACAGGATTCAGAGACCCGTATCTCAGCGAGTGGCCGGCGATGGATGTGATGCGAGGCAAGAAGGGGAAGATGCTGTATGGTATTGTATCTGGTGGCATCGTTGACCAGGGACCCAACGCGTTCGTGTATGCCGTCAACGCCAACGATTTGACGACCTGGACGTACCTCGGGCCTTTAGTTGACATGTCCGTTGGCTTCCAACGCCCAGGTCATTGGAGCGGTGACTTCGGCCTCAACTGGGAGTGCGTGAACTTCATGACTTTAGGCGATGGTTCGGATGAGTATGACTTTCTGATATTGGGCTCTGAAGGCGGCCTGAAAAGGGGTGCCCAAGAAGGGACCGAAGCGGCCACCGATGTCTGGGCATTATGGATGGCAGGATCCCTCAGACAGACGGGCCCTGGAGGTGGTATCGTCCTTGGCCACGATTTCAGCGGAATCCTCGACCACGGCAATCTATACGCGCCCAACTCCTACCGGCATCCTCATTCAGGTGCACGCATAGTATGGGGTTGGATCAAGGAAGAAGAGCTGCCCTTGTCCACCTGCGAGTCAAAAGGATGGACAGGATACCTGTCACTACCCCGGGAATTGTTCCTCCTTCGCCTGCCCAACGTTGTCAGAGCGTTGAAGACTCCCCTGTCCTCTATTCCTTCGGTGAAGCTCCCGAACGGCGAACCGGCCGAGGGTCGCACAAAAACCGTCCAGACACTTGGCATCCGTCCGTTACCAAACCTCAAGACGCTTCGGAGATCAAGACCTATGGTGTGGTCCAAGATAGATGACCTGGCAAGCAGGAAGGCGTGTCGGCTTCACTCAACAACGTCGGCGAGTTGGGAGTTAGAGGCCATCGTGAAGGTGCAACCAAACACCCAACGAATTGGCTTCCACATACGGCATAATGACGACTTGTCGCAACGGACAAGCATTTTCCTCTCGGTCGATGAAGAGCAGATTGTAGTCGATAGAAGCCAGTCTAACGACGAGCCGGAAATTCGGAAAGACAACCTGAGCGGTCCTTTTACGTTGTTCATCCACGACGATGGCAACGGCGAGGTTGCTGAAGACCTACATCTCCGAATATTCTGTGATGGAGACGTCCTCGAGATATTTGCCAATGATAGGTTCTCTTTGTGTACTGTAGTTTACGCAGATACACAGACCTGTGCAGGCATCAGCTGTTTCGTAGACGGCGACGGGGACAAAAATGGGCGACAAGATGTGGGTGGGTTCGAGACGATAATGCTCTGGGAAAGTCTGGGAGATGTACAGACAGTTGCGAACCTATAGGTTCATAGCTCATCAGATATAAATGCCTATTGATACATATACAGCGGCTTTCGGAACGGGTCCTCGCTTGCGGTGGCGATTTATGTTAGATGATTATCCCTCGTCGTAGGGTATAGCTGGCCAAGAACGTCTGGCTCCTCTCGCAAGTATGTTTTCCGATGTTCCCGGATCTACTCGAACCAGAAACCAGAAGACAAACCTAACCAAGAAAAAAAGATCTTCGACCTGAGCACTCGTGTTTAGCCTAGAGTAATGCTCTTGGTCTAAAGCTAAGTCTAGGACATCAGCAATTGTACTCGTGATCTCAAAGAGCTTCTAGGCAATGCCGCTTCCCTAAGTGCTGATGCTTGCGATGTTGTCGATGTTGTCGATCTGGCTCACGAGGCTGCGAAGCTGAGTGAAAATTGTAGGGACAGGCCTTCGTGGACGTTTTTTTTTAACAGTGTTGATTGAAGCAGATCTCCTCAGCCAACCTGGCGTCGCTCTTGCACGTTTCTCCTATTCCCAACATGGCGCGTCGTTCCACATTACTAACTAACCGCGCGCGCGCTCGGGTTTTCTGTATTGGGTATTCAGCGCTGAGTTCGGACCACACGGTCTTCATCTCTTAGGGTACTTCGGCATCTTCGTAGTAGGCCACAAACTTTCCCGTCATGAGGATCGGCGAGGACTGAGACCGAGCATGGTGCTGGTGGTGGATACTGCTAGTGAGTTACGGTTTACCATCCCAGACCGATGCCTTGTGCCTGAATGGACAGAGCCGCTCCCCGACATATGACTGTTTCTGTTGATCAGCCTATCGAGGATGTGCACCATGATACGTTGAAACAAGTGAGAGAGTTACTTACCAAGGACCCTGCGGGAACGATTTTGCAAAAGTCATTTGGTGGTGCTACAGAGCTGGTTAATTAGGTAGATTAGGCTCTCGGTAGTTATATGAAGGCATATATTTCGCAGCGTTCCCTGCTCAACCTAGTGATTCTCTTTCACTGCCCCCTCATAGTATAAGGTATTCGCAACGTACTACGGTACCTGGCATAAATAGGCGCGCCCCCCTTTATGATTTTGACCTGCTTTTCTATCTCTTCGCTGTGGGACGGCTTTATCTATATAGAGGCTTACTTTCTTGAATCGATGTTATATAGGTTAGCATGCTAAACAAGCCAATCAGAGCTCATATATCTCTATAGTAATATATAAGTAAACAAAGAGAACAGTAAGGTATTCACTAGTGATTCGTTCGCTTAATATCACCAGCCAGGGCCGTATTGAGGGTTTCAGCTGTACCGAAACCCGGTCCCTAGCGGAGCGCGCAGGCCAGGACCTAGCCCATATTTTGGCGAGATAGCTACGCTCTTGCAAAGCTGATAAAAGTCGAGGGGTTGCAGTGCACGGCTATAGAGAAGAATTAGTATAAATACATAGATCTCATACCCTCACTTACTTAGCACTTAGTACTGGTAATCCCCTGGTTCGTTGCGGCATAGCAACTTCACGCGCATAATGCACCTGAAGACTTTTGCTTTGGCCCTGGCATATGCCGGTGCCAGTACTACTCTCAGGCGCCGTCAAGATGCACCAGATAACTCTGACGTCTGGCCAGATCGCTAGAAGCTGCATCATCGAGTACACCCCCGTAGGTCTTACTGCAGCCCATCACTTCCGATCTATAACGCCATACTCCTTGGGAATCCTTGCATACGGAACCAGTCTACTGCTGCTACCTACATTCGAGAAACCAGGATGACGTCAAGCCTTTCTTCATCTGTCCAGTTTCCTTAATCACATACGCCTCAGAAGCCATCAACGAATTATATGTGCATTGATGCCAAGTGAGTATCTCAAGACTTTAGGATCAAAGTTTTTTTTGGCGTGCCACTTGTCCAACACTTTCTGGAACCTGGATTGCTATCGCTCATTTTCTTCAAATAATGGGCCAATGTATAAGTGAAGATCCAAGGTGATAATGCCATAGTATTAGTTTCCATTATAATTATTCCGTTAGACAGTCGTAAAGAGCACACAATATTTAGTGCATGTTTTCACGATTTGCCCAAAATTGGCTGAGAATAGAGTCATCTCACCCGTGTCAACAGGTCTGATAAGGTTAGCTCGTATAGCACACAAGTTCCACTCTTGCTGTAGCTTATTATAGCTATATCCAAACTATAGTCCAGAAAACTACCGTTATTATAAGAATTGAGTTATTTATCCCTTACTCTATAGAGGAAGTACACTAACTAAACTGAATATTGTGTTCTTCATAATGGGTTCTGTGGCGTAGTTGTTAGCGAGTCATTGACACAACATATGAAGGAGAACATATCATGTTTCTAACCCAGGGCAACAGAATGGGAGGATATGTTGACCTCACACTTGGACCTCATTGGCCGATCGGAGTCCCAGGACACACTCCCAACTATGCGGCCACCATGAAAGAGTCAGTTCACGGTTAAGTTGGTCAAAGCGGGAAAGACTTATGGCTGACAACTTCTTCTGCCGGTGACCGCTCCATCAGAATAATTCAGGCCCGAAACTGACAGACCCGTGCCCTGCGTATATTGTGGACCGCTTTAGTACTGCCGGAGTCGACTCTAGAGTCAAGTACTGAACCTTGAACTTCATCAACGAGTTCACATCTCGTCGCGGCTACGATCTGAACCCATCTTTCTCTATGTTAGACAAAAACACGTTTTCGCGAGACCAAGAGACTACGACATAAACTGTAAACAAATTCTACCAAGCCGTGAGCGACCTTTGCGTCGATTAGCCCCCGCAGACAGCTGCAGAAGTGAGCGCACTCGCTTGGCTTCAAGTTTCGTGCCCAGGCTTGTGCTGGCTCACTTGACAGCTCCGTGCTGGTGCCGTGGATGCTTAACTGTTTAAAGAGGAGGGCTAATGTCGAATTAGACCAGAATATCACCTGCGACTTAGCGTTCTCCATGGATTATGAGGAGCGACGGAATTGAATCAAAATCTAAGAAAGAGAAAGCTAAGTGTAGTAGTTGAGGTATAGGATGATCCTGATGTACATTTTGTGCTTCTAGCTGAAACGTTTTCTACTTTAACAGCAGCCGACTAAGCCTCACGGGAACCCCATATCAGTGCTCCTGTACATTATTCACCAAGGAAGACGATTTTCTAATGACTTCATCGTTTCTCTTCAAATCACGACTAGCCTTCTAGGGAAGTGATAGCTCAGTTGACGGCTTATGATGAGCTTGAGCTTTGACATCTGGGATCCAAAAATCACCGCAGTTGACAACGTAAGTAGTATGGCAAGGACAGAAGGCAGTTACATGGGCTTAGCTGGACTAGTAGTGCAAGACGGAGATGAGTGGATTCTGACAGTTGAACGAACCTGCAGTTCTTCGACCTAACTAACACCTGCCAATCGCGGTTGAAAAATTGCTTCAACTCTCAGGTTTAGCCATCTAGTTAATGGCGCATGCCAAAGTCACTAGGGTACATGTCCTCTAGAATCTGCCAAATTCGCCGACGGTTGTTAAGACCGTGCGGGACAGTCAACCCTACCTGGTCATAACTCCAGGGTACAGGATTCCACCTATCCTTTTCGTCAACCATCGTGACTGGAGTCATCAGTTGCCGGGTGATCTTCTCCCAGTTCCACTCCATTCCTACCTCCAACTCTCCCTCGACTTTGTCATCTATGACTTTCTTGTCAAGATCCCACAGGAACGGGATCTGGAGGAAGGCCTTCTTCCAGTGGGATTGAGGTACCAGATATGTGCACTCTAAAGTAATTGGCTGGTTGAGAAGATCGGCTGTAGTTTTATCTTTCATCTCCTGAGGCAAGGCTTCGAAGCTATCCCTGGATTTGAGACCAGCAGAATCTGACAGCATGTGTTGCTCTAGGTTCGAGACGAGGCAACCCGTTAGATCCGGAATGAACAACGGATCATCTTCCCACTATATTATAATTAGCATATGGACAGGTGAGAGAAGTGGAAGATATGTCAGCTTACCCACTCGTAAAGATCGTCATATTCTGCGTCGTCTCCAGGTATAGAGTCGCGGGGAAGATAATAGCGACTCCGCCCAAGCTTCATCGGCTCCCCAGGCGCATTTTCTGGGATGTTGGGAAGGAATGGAGTAGAGAGGTGTAGATCAGCGGAGGTCTTTGCACAACGCTGATCAAGTATCATCCAAAGATCGCCAATTGATCGGACTCGGGCTTCCCGAGATGTTCGCATGAACCGATTGGCGATTTCCTCACACGCTGGGTGGATGCCAAAGTACCAGTACGTATCAGTGCCATTGTCAGAAACGTACTCCCACTGTGTGAAGACAGATTCACCGCCAGGAGTAATTCGCACTTGCCCTGGGTACCAGGATGGTGTACCGACTTGACGAGTGACAGCCTCATCCGGCACTGTCGTCACAGGTCCTTGTGCGTACAACGGCCAGCGAGGCCCAGAAAGAAGAACAGCCGAGGTCTTCCACATGTCTGGGTACCAGCCTGATGGACCCTGGCCCTCAAGCGTATCCTGGTCGCCGGATTCATAGAGCCGGATGGCGCATATCGTGCAGATGGGGTAGTCGCCAGAGGCTGCCATGGTTGCTTGCTGGTTGTGGCCAGTTGCTGCGGACGAAGCGAGGGAGCAAGTATGCAAGATGGGGACAAGACTTGCAGATGGAGGAACGACGGCCGAAGATGGAGAGCGTCGCCGGCGAGCGATGCAGTTTGTGTAGGACGAAATCAGCAAAGATTTCCACCGGTGAATCACAAGTTTTCGATGATGTCAACATGTGAGAATCGTGATAGGGCTGAGACGGAGAGGAGCGTGGTGGGGCGGGAGGATGATGTTACGGCTGGGCCGTGTGTCAGCGTGCATGCATGAATCGAACAAATGAAAAGCGGAGAAGAGGAAGATGAAAAGACGAGATGACTGTGATGACTGCTGTTGAAGTTTCACAGCTGACTGTCGTTTCCGTCTGAGGAGTTGATCAGTGATGACGGGTGAGGTTTCGGTACGTACAACAGAGACAGAGCCGAGCACATCGTCATCGCACATGCACTGTGCGAATACGAATGCGATACTGTGCGCGAGCTTTCGACGGAGTTTTGACTCCTTTCCGCGTACGATGTTGTACAGTTCGCTTGCGGCGTAGAAACAACGCCGGAGGATTCACGCTATATGTTCGTATATGCACCATCCAGAAATGCCTCTGTCGTCCTAATCCGAACGCGGCCACACGTTCCGCTCCCCGCATCCCGCAACGACAAAAGCCGATTTCAGCTGCCAGGGCTGAGCAAGGGTCGGCATCCTTCGGTCTTGTCACTTGTGCGATGCAGCTTGTGCCTTGTGGATCGCTCGTTTCACAGTTTCAACTAGGCCTTGCGGGTGGGCATTTTTCATCCCCGTCTCGCGTCCTGGGTAATTTCAGTCCGCAGAAGAGTTGGGCTGCGACCCATCGCGGGATGCTCGGGAAAGAGGGAGGCTTCGGGACCGGCACAGCCCGCGCAGGGATGGTCTGGGTAGATCGACCTACTAAGGGAAAACCTCCGGAAGAAACGCATGGGTACTAGGAACTTTGTAGTATTATTCGCACATAGTTTTAGGAACACCGCAGTTTCCGTCGAAAGGTAGGTGTTGTTGCCTCGAGCAGAGAGAAAAAGACCCACCTAGCCTCGGCTCGATCTACAAATCTTTTTACCCAGTACAAAACTGTGCCTCGGAAGGGAGCCTTGTCCAATCATCGGTTTTGGCGAAGACAGGAACGATCGTAATCTCGCTCTAAAGTATAACACGTCCTTTGGTTGTGGGCATCTCACTCATCCACGATGCCGTCCATCTGCATCGCTTGATAGGCTGAACTTGAAACAAATTGCCGCTCAGCTTACCGCCCCACAGAAACAATCTATTACCCTTTTTTGTGCAGATGGATTTCGCCGAACGATTCGATTTGGAAGAAGAAAATGTCATTAGATTACCACACCCCTCAGCCGCAGCACTGTCATCGTGAAACCGCCTTCGCCCCTCGAAGGAAGCCAATGTGCACACGGCATCTTCACAGCCCTTTCGCACCGCCTTAATCTATTTATGTGGATCATAGTGAGGCTGGTGGTTACACTGGTAAAACAGGCTATGATTGTGCATGGCTCAAGACGTTGTCTGTGGTGATGTGGAGGAGGACCAGCTTTGGGGGCCGAATACAGATTACTAGCGCAGACCCAGTCGCGTTGCGCGAATGCGATTCCTTTCTTGGTTGTAAGTTCCCATGCTTACATGGGTCATAATGTAATTACATGCAGACATCCTTACATTCGACTAAGGAGCATATGCAGTGTTATCACTTTGTGCTAGGATCAGTTGAGTTGAAAGAAGATGCCGTCGTTCCTACCAGGTATACCCATCAGCCACCTGTCTGGCCAGTATATATATCCGAATATTACTGCCCTGTCTCAATGATCTCGTCTTTGGTGCCAAAGTGAATCAGAAGTGTTTCTTCTTTCCTCTCTACGGAGAACTTCTCTGTCGTCTTGTTGCTTCCACCCCCAGTCACTCTTTTGTTTTCCTCTATACTCGCTATGAAACCCTTTCTTTTACTTTCCCTCTGGGGAACAACTGCCCTAGGCAGCAGGTGCCGTCCTGACCACTCCAGCTCTGGCCTACCTCAGTCCTCTGGTCAGTATGACACCTCTGGACTAGACTCTGCGGCGACTAGTTCGACCGCTGCCGGCAACACGGGATACCTGCCGCCGGTTGTGTCTTCAACTGTGTCTGACTCTCAGTCTGATGTGTCATCTGACATGACTGGGCTTCCTGGAACTACTGGTGGTTCTCAGTCGTACTCAACCTACTCGATGCCCAACACCACCTGGCTTCCTGGAAGCACACCTAGCTCCCAGTCGTACTCGACAACATGGCTGCCAGGAAACACCCCAAGCTCTCAGCCTGGGTCTTCGGCCTCGGAGTCCGGCTCCGATGGCTCTACAGCCTCCGAGTCCTACTCCGACACTACCACCTGGCTTCCCGGAAACACCCCGACATCGCAGTCACTGCCTTCATCTGACACCACCCAGCTTCCTGGAAACGGCACTGGCACTCAGGTCATCTCGACATCAGGGCCTACATCGGGAGATGTCTCGGGATCATCAACCCAGACTACATGGCTTCCAGGAAACACACCAAGTTCCCAGGGGGACTCGACAGCATCTGTACCCACGTCTGCAGCTACGCCGGGTACTGAGACGCTCTCGACGGGTTCGCAGTCAGGGTCAACCGGCAACCCTAATGCCACCACCAACACTGCATCGACTGGACTCCCGGACACCACTGGCGCCACTGATACCACTGGTGGCACTGATACTGGGCTTCCTGGCACCACCAGTGGCACTGATACCTCTGTCATGACTGGTACGGCTGGTACTGATTCAACTGGACTCCCCAACACTGGAACCGAGACCCTCGGCACTGGGACTACTGTAACCGGCACCGAAACCAACCCAACCGGTACCGAAACTGCTGGTACCGAGACTGGCACTGGCATTGGCACTGGCACTGGAACCGAGACTATCCCAGCTGGTACTGAAACTGCAGGCACTGGCACTGAGACCACTGGAACTGGGACTGAGGCCACCGGTACTGAGACCAACCCAGTCGGTACTGAAACTACTGGCACCGAGACCGCTACTGGCACTGAGGCAACTGGTACTGGCACAGAGACCATCCCAACTGGTACTGAAACTGCCGGCACTGGTACTGAGACCACTGCACTTGGCGCTGAGACCAACCCAACCGGTACCGAAACTGCTGGCACTGAGACCGCTGGGACAGAGACTCTTGGCACCGGTACCGAGACCGTTGGAACAGACACAACGGCGACTGGCACTGACACAACTGCCACTGGAACCGAAGCCACCGCCACCGATACAACCGGTATCGAGACTACTGCGACCGGCACCGAGAGCACCGCTACTAGCACTAGCACCGAGACCATCCCAACGGGTACTGAAACTACAGCCCCTAGTACTGTTACCACTGGCACTGATACCACCGGCGTAGAGACCAGCGGTACTGAGACCACTGCCATCGATACGACTGCCACGGGTACGGATACCACTGCTACTGGGACCGAGACTACTGGTACCGGAACAACGGGTGCTGATACAACTGCCACCGATACCACCGCTCCCGGTACGGAGACTACCGGTACTGAAACCACCGGCGTTGACACGACTGCTGCCGAGACAACGGCAACTGATACAACGGGCGTTCAGACAACTGGCACAGACACGACCGCCAACCCTGAGCCGACTACTTCAAATGCTGTACCCTCTCAGACCACAGGTGATGCTACCATCACGACCGCCCCCGCTACCACCACCACCTCGGCGGGCCCTTATATCACTTCCACCATGACAGAGCCCCCGGTTGGTTGGGCTCCTACCACGGTCTCTGATCATCCCGAATGGACGACCAACACCTGGATCACAACCACTTCTGAAGGGTCCAGCGATCCCACTATTGTCCCCGTCCTTATCGGCTGTCCAGCTTGCGGTGGTGGCGGATCTGGCATCATCCTCTTTGGCTTCCCCAAGTTCATCAACACTCTGTTCAACTTCCCAGGGTTCCCCAAGTTCTCCTTCCCTTGTATCCCTCCTGGCTGTGACAGCCCTCCGGACACTCACGAGGATGGAGACGATGACCCGGATAACAGCTCTACCAAGGACGATGAAACGGAGACCTCGGAGACAGAGTCTAGCACTTGCACTGAGGAGGTCACCGCGAGCGACTGTCTTGTGGCCTGCACCACCTACACAGGATCAGTCGACGCGACTCTCACTCCAGAATGCACCACAACGTGTACCAGAACACAGACCGGGTGCAGCGTGACTGGCATTACTTCGACCACATCAGCGGAAGCTTGCAGTGCAACTGGGGACGGAGCCTGCTTGAACTGCGCAGAGGAGCGTGGCCTAGTAGAGAATCCCGATGAGTCAGACAATCCCACCGACCCGGATGATTCCGGTGAGATCGAAACTGGCAGCCTCAGAAAAAGAGGCAAAGCGGCGAAGCTGAAGACGCTGGGTACCGGTAGCAGCATCTGCAGTTTGAACAAGAATGTCGCATACCCTGAATATCCGGGCGGTGAGAAGACGCTCGATTCTGAGCCTCTCGGAGCACCCTTGTCCAACATCAAGCGCTGGTTCATCATGACGCGAGACGCGCAATGCATCCCGTCCATCCACCAAGTCTCAGCGGCAAACTATCACGTCAAGCCTACCGTTGGTGATCGACCTCAACTCGAGGTTGCAACCATCGACCACGCCTACGAGAAGAGCTGGCTTAAGGACTTCTTCAACGAGATCCTCGACAACAGCCAACCGAGCGTCAAAGGTGTCTCGACTGGATCCCAAGCCAAGATCAACTGCAATGATCTTTCTTACTACACTGACGATGCGGCCAGTGTCAACGGCCCCAACCAGCTTGCCAATGTCTTCAGGTCCTATCCTTCAAACTCAAAGTATCTGGATGACTTCATCGGCATGGACGACTACGTCAACGGCCAGTCAAAGGTAAGCCACTATCTACAGCACCCACCTCTCAACTGAAGACTGAGCTAACATTCTCACCCTAGGGAGTTGTTGCCACACCCTCGATGGTCACCAGTGGTACTACAGGACGCCTCGCAGGCAGAGATGTGGAGACAACGACGACGTGGAAAGACGCAGAGGACTGGATTGAGTACAAGCTCCAGTGGCTCGAGCGAATTGCCATTGGAATAGAGATGATGCAAAACACTGACGCTATCGACATGATGAAGCGCCAAAACCAGCGCATTTACTCAAGACTGTAAGTCGAGCGCGACACCTTCCAGACGTGGGACCTGGTAACTAATGCTCTGTTACAGCAAGAACATTGACACCAGCGCGATCAACTGCAAATCCGACGCAGCGGTAACGAACAACGTATGGTCCTTCGCAGACCGATACCAGAGCTTTATGATGGACAGGTTCAGCGGCACTGCACCGCAGTCCATCAACAAGGCCGCCACTGACGCCAGTGTCCTCCTACTTAACCGACTCCAGCTGGACCTAGCCAACGCCAACCCCGGGACCTCAACGGCAGACCAAACGAAACTCACAAACTTCAAAGCCAGATACAACAGGCTCAACTCGGTTACCTATGCCGTGTCCATCACCTGGGACTGGACTTACACCACGACTCGAGACGTTGATGACGACGGCGAGGGTGCCTCCTGCGCTCGTCCTACTCTGTCGACCTTTTCCACCTCTATCATTTCCACGTCCCAGGCTGAAGAGTCCACCACAAGCGCCGAGCCCACGACCTCTGAGCAGCCCACGACCTCTGAGCAGCCTACTACCTCCGAGGAACCAGAACCACCTACCACGACTTCGGAGCCTCCCCCTGTTACCACCGAGACCGAGGATCCAACCCCCACGACGCCCCTCGAGAGGCAAGAGATCATCTGCCACGATGAAGCTGACTTCCCCGGCCATGCCGACATCAGCGGAGGGTCTCAAGACGACTTTTCCACAGAATTCAGTGGTCTGAGTGGGCCCAACGGCGATGATAACCTCTACGATGGCGCGGGAAGCGTTGAGCTGTCCAAGGAGGACAAGCATGGCGTCTCATACTCGTACTCGGTCCACTGGATTGATGGGTGTGTGACGACCAAAGATACCCAGGACTTCAGGTTCCCTCTGGGCAACGGAGGCCAGATCACGGCTTACTTGGTCGTGAGAGAAGCCTACACGAAGTGTAAGTTTTCCACCCTTCTTGATATGCGGAACACTACTAACTTGGCTATTAGGTAACAACGGAGGTGTTGGTGGGACGAACCAAGTTGGATGCTTGTTGTATGACTTCACTGGTGGAAGGTAAATGTCGCTTCACCGAAGCATGGAGTCCCACCAAGACGACGCGTTTGTGGTAGTGACTGGGGCAACTAAGTCGTCCTAAAAATATCACAAATATCTATCATTGATCACTTTTAATGCTCGTGCTGTCTGCAGTTTGCCGTCGTACTTCTTTTGAAGCCTAGTCTTATTTCTAAGTAAATCGCAGACGGCGTTCAAAAATAGTCAAGAGCTTCTGCATATCATGAGCTGAGCGAGTCACTCCAATTTGAGGTGGCGATGACATTGTGTATTCCTAGGTGACCTGACAATTTTACTAGGCTAGAAAATACTTAGAAGTGTAGTTCGTCATCTCTCTAACGCTGGTACCCATTCAGAAATTCTAAGAGCTCCAACCCTGTGCCAGAATCTCCTTCACCGTCAAGGGCTTGACATCAGGGAACGCATCATTAAGCGTCTTCTCAGGCTTAAAGTCAAACTGTCCATCCTCAAACATGATGCCGAAATATGCCAAAAGGGACTGGAGCGTTTCCTTGGGGACGATGTCGTAGGCGTACTTGTGGGACGGAAGTTCAGTGATCGTCCCGCCCTGCAACTTCTCCACAGAGTCATACTCAACGCTGAATTTGGTTCCTAATGTTTGTGTTAGTCATTAATACGGCATGACCACGGAGGCTGAAGCAACGTACCTTTGGCTTCCTCGGCAAGCTTGCGGAACTCATTCCAGGTGACCTTGTCACCAATGACATATGATTCCTTCTCCCACTTCTCCAGGCCCAGCAGTCTTGCCGTGTACTTGGCAACGTCGAAGCTATGGGTGAAGACCACTGGTACGTCACCGGAGCCGGGGATACCAGCCACGTTGTGCGCAATGTCGAGGACAAGGGTAGTGGGCTGGAGGTATGACTTAACCTTGGGCATGCCAAAGTAATCGAGAAAGAAGCCGTTCAGGATCGTGGTCCACTCCAGCGACGTGGTTTTCTCTAGCTCTTCTCTGGACAGAATCTTGCCCGAGGCTGGATAGAAGGAGGCCTGCCTGAAGATGAAATCGCGTTTAGTTGGTGCAAGCTAGGGAAGGGAAGGGGAGTTGAGGGCATCCTGTGACGTACTCCTTTTTGTAGGTAGCGCCAAACACGCTAGCGATGAATCTCTTGGTGACAGACGACTTTTCAGCCGCATGAATGAGAGGCAGCTCCGCGTCTGGAGGCGCCGATCCGCCCAGGCCAATCGCAGAGACAACTGTGTCAACATTGTTTTTCTCGAGCACCTCAACAATGCTGGACACGCTGGAATAGTCCACAGGCACAATACGGGCACCCAAGGTTTTCTCAAGCTCCGGGTTTTCCTGTGACGTGTTAGGAGAAGACAAGACTCCGTTTAGGTAGTTCACTTACCTTTCTCGAGAGAACGATAACCTCGTACTTTCCCAAAGCCACGATGGCCTCGACGATGGCACGACCGAGGCTGGCGGTTCCGCCAGAGACTGCAACAACGGAAGACATTTTGGAGATGATTGCTTGACAAGAGGCGAAGCGAGGTGTAGAAGGATGTTGATGTGTAGATTGAGTCTGAGAGATGGATAAACAAGATGCTACTTCCGAGACTTGTAGAGTATTTATGCGGGTGTGAACTGGTTTTACCGATCGAGGCGGAAGCAATTTGCAACCGCCTAGTGCTTCGATTTGTCACATTCAGAGGGTCGCTAGTGGCTTGGACGGAACTTGTTGAAGAGTCCGAACCCGATGCATTCATCATGACGAGCCTGATTGGTCACTGGTCCGTCTAGCTTGAACTGGGGCCATTACACAATCGCACATCATCCATGCCAGCTTATTTTCTCTTGCTTGATTCAAACAAGACCCTATATTATAAGTACAAAGTCTATACACTCGGTCCGAGCACCTGGCCTGGATCCGTATCACCCAGCTCCCTCCCGAGTACTACTATATACGTGCTCCGGTGACATGGGGCGTGCATAATAGCGTCCTTTCTGAAGAACCCCGAAAGTACCCACTGGATACATGGTGATGCGTCCATGTTGTATTTTCGTATAAACTACGAACACTTGTCATTTATGATTTTTCTGTTTTGAAAGATTGATTTTCGGCCACGATAGGGGTATGAAGTCAATGAGATGTGACACAGACAATGCCTGAGAGTGCAAAGGTGATCAAAGTCCAATGATGTCCGCAGTCGCTTCACCCGACTATACCCCACCTTGGAGATTTTAGGCATAACCGCCCACTCATTCCACTTCAGCCCTTCTGCCTAAGTACCAAGTCTAATGCATCGGCCATTTAAGGATCTTTCTTTCTTCTCGTTTTCATTATTGCCTTTGTATTGTTATTTATTCATCACCCACTACCAATATGTCTTTGGAACGTCTGTCCCCGGAGCTGCTGTTCCTCATCTTGCAGGGCATCGACTCCCCTCTGGATCTTCATCGCACCATTTCAGCGTCACCCTCTTGCTTGAGGGTCTTTTCATAGACACCACAGCGCATTCTTTCATGTGTCATCAAGAATGCATTCCCTGGCGACAATATACAGCACGCTCTTGCCATCTTGCAAGCTCCATCTACCCATGATCAGATTCCTCGCTTCCTAGAAAAGTACTTCGATTCCACTTTCTCCTTCGACTTCCCGGCGAACAAAACAGACCTATCAAAGCTATACCGGCTCTACAATCGCATATCTTACTTCTCGGATGCGTATTTTAGGGAGACAATGCAGGAACTCGGTTTACTTGCTCAGCAATCACGTTTCCTCGATGCCAGGTGCGAAGAGCACGACGAAAACCGGCATGACGCGCCAGTGCTTCCTCCATCACTGTCTGAACTCACACGACTCCAGAGGGCATTCTTGCGATTTGAACTCTACTGTCAGGTCTTCCCTGGTTACGAAAGTGACCCCTATGGGCCTGATCCTTCCCCCTCACACCGTTACCCTGCCGATCAACAGTTTAGTCTTTTCTTAAACAATTTGACGTCATGGTAGGTGGAGGAGATGTGCTGTGTGGAGCAATACTTTTCTTCAATTGTTGGAGGCTTGGTTGATGAGCATGAGGAGAAGCTCATCAGAGCTGTGATGGCTGCTCCCGGCGTCGTGTTGCCATCATCATTACTACCCACATGTCAATCATCAGCAGACGAACAGCCTGCCCCGGAGAATGTTAATCCAGACAACCTCCTGGATTTCAGATCTTTAGGTCTAACCGATCTTATGCTGTTCTGCCGTGACGGCAGACACCATTCGCCAGGCAATATCAGATACATGGTATCCCTGGGTCTGGACTTCATGTACGGCCATGCTGAAGGTGGCGAAAGCAAGCGTTCAGAATTGATTCGGTCAAATCATCCAGTCGCGCGAGAATTTCTGCTCGAGGCATTACAGAGTTCGCCAAGACTGACAACTGGGCATGAACATGATGCCCCTAGGGTCAAAGAGAACGAGGATGATCCGTCTCGCAGTAATCTTGGCTACCGTCTGTTCGTGGAGAATTCGAATGATGCAACTTACATTCGTATTTCCGACTCGGGCTGCAAATACACGCCACTTCGACAATTAGGCTACGTTTTCTGGGACATGGCCAGGATACAGTCTGCCGAGGTCCCTGAGAAGCTCTTGGCGGCAGAGAGCATGGGTTGGGATGAAATACACGAACGCTTCGATCGAAGAAAGCGGAAATCGGCCGAGGAGCGGCTCAAGGGCACCAAGCTTCCCACGGAAGTGTTGGAGAGGATGAACCGGGAGTTTGGCTCTACTCTTTTCCTCGAGCGATAGTGTCCATTCATGTTTGTTTTTCTTCTCCATGCCATGGTCAAAAACACTAGCGATTCGAGTCAAACTGAGCAGGCTCATCTGGCAACGTATTTATTGAAAGTCATAACTATGAGCCCTGTGTATCAACCCCTAATGTGCTCCAACAAGAAGCTAAACTTCATCGGCTGGACGTGAACGAGATCCTCTTCACGTACCGATGGCCCGCAGGCCGCCGTCCCGACTCCTGCAACTTTGGCATCGAGGCGCACCAGGGTTGCGCTCTCCTCGACCAAGTCACAGGGGTGCTTTGCGTCTTGAATTGCGCGTGCAGAGAAGCGACTGGCAGCCCAGCTGAAGTCGGCGACATCTGCTCCACCGTCTTCTTTATCCTTAGATCGAGCATTCATATGTGCCCTCAGTCTTTGTCCTTGAGTATCCGTAAACGCAGCCCATCTAGTCTGCATTCGGTTCCCCGTCTCCTGTGGAACTTCATACGGCACGTGAAGATCCGAAACCGTGTCGACGCTCCAAATTCCTAGTCGTTGAGCACCCCGTTTGTCTGGGTACGATTCCCCGGGCCCGAGACCACACCATCGGACCTTATCAAGAGATCGACTAGCGTTGAGGTTCAGCCCAACTCGAGGAACGTGCTCAGGGAACGCTCCTTCGGGATGAAGATCGACAGCGACCTCCAGAGATCCCTTATCATTAATCGTGTACCGACAGCGACACTTCCAGCCCCAGTCCAGGACCGGTGGCGAGACAAAGCTTGCAACCTCTATCATGACGTTGCCGGCAACATTGCTCACTTCGAAGGATCGCAGCTGTCCCTTGAGCTCATCAACGCCATATCGCTGCCAATACGGAACTGCTTTAGGCCCATCGTTGTCGGTGGGAGGACGCCAGAACGAGGGAACGAGAGCCGCCCCAGTGCTTGGGTCCGGCTTGAGAAGCGCACTGTTTCCCGATGTCCAGCGCTTGAGGTGCCCCCGAGCCCGATCAAACTCAAAAGACCAGTCCAGACCAGAAACCTTGAGTATCGTGCCAAGGCTTTGCGTCACGATTTTGGCCGTAGGATAGGCCTGGGACAGTCGTGGAAGCGTCGCCAAGCTATGTTGCTCGGCTTTGACCAAGGGAGCTTGCAACCAAGCAACTTCGTGGCCAATGTCAGCCCATGGTGTCCGCTGGCGGAGTCTCAATGCGACGGTTAAGACAATCTCGTGAGGGCGCTTGAACCCAGTGGACAAGCGGGGCAGTGCTACCTTGGCAGTGCCTCCAGCTTCAACCGTAGGTAGATCCAGCTCGCCGTCAGCCAGTACAATTGACCTGCCTTGAGTCAGTGTTCTGCTGCAGTTGCAATCCCTGGTAATGTGTCACTTACTTTGCTCCGAGTTCTTCCACAGTGTAGGTGGCAACCAAATGGTCCAAACCGACAAAGTCATACAAATTATGCACAACTACATGATCGCTGCCGTCCAGTGACAGCTTCACCGGCTCAATAACCTTCTTCAACTCGGCCACTCCTGGACCCGGCTCATGAGTGCTGTTGCAAAGACCAGCCATGCTGAATGTCCCATCGTTAGGGTAGTCTCCAAAGTCACCTCCGTATGCGAAGAATCCTTTGCCGTCCTCTGACTTCCACAATCCGTGGTTGGACCACTCCCAGACCCATCCACCCTGCAATCTCAGGTGAGAGCTGAATGCCTTTTCATAATCCTGGAGTAAGCCTGGACCATTGCCCATCGCATGAACATACTCACACAATACAATTGGCTTTTCATAAGCACCATCTTTGATCCCAACGGTGTTGGCCATTCTGACAAGGTCATCAGCAGGCCAGTACATGTACGAGTACATATCCGTAGTTTCTGCTTCGATATCTCCCTCGTAGTGTACCAGTCTACCGGGGTCCAGCGTACGAGCACGCTCGTACATGGCCTTGTGGTTCTGTCCATAAAAGGACTCATTACCCAGGGACCAAAAGATGATTGACGGGTGATTTTTATCGCGATGAAGCATCGAGTCCAGGCGATCGAGATATGCTCCCTTCCAAGTTGGGTTGTCGGACGTATACTTGGCGGCTTTTGTGAAAACGACCTCTCGTCGCTGCTCGTACGGCATGTCCTTTGGAAGATCAAGCGGTCGCATCACAGCGCGAGAAAATCCGTGGCATTCCAGGTCCGCCTCGTCCATGATCCAGAATCCAAGTTTGTCGGCGAGATCAAAGAGCTTTGGGTGTGATGGATAATGGCTACATCGAATGGAGTTGATGTTGTTTGCCTTCATCAACAGTAGGTCTCTTCTGATGTAGTCCACTGATACGGCACGTCCAAGAGTAGGATGATGGTCATGTCGGTTGACACCGCGAATCCTGATAGGTTTTCCGTTGACTGAAATGAGACCCTTCAGTAACTCAACCTTGCAGAAGCCGATGTTTTGGTGAATGGTGTGTGTTTTCGAGCCAATGGTCAAGCTCAGCTCCACGCCGTACAAGTACGGTGTTTCAGCCGTCCATTTCTGTGGGCTCAGAACCGCAAGACTCAAGTCTATCTTCGGCATATTAGGATCAACCGAAGCCTCAGCCGTCCCAATGACATCGCCGCCGTATCTTGCGAGTTTCCGGAGGGTCAGTTTCAGAGTACCTCCTTCGGTAGCGGCAATATCAACAGTAGCCTGGATTGTGGCATCTTGGTAGTTGCTATCAAGATCGGTTCGGATGAACCAGTCTTCGATCCTGCAGTCGGCAGGAAATGCGATCAAGAAGACATCCCGGTATATTCCTAAGAAAACCCATTAACCGGCGAGTTCATTTAGTAAGGAACATCGTGTTACTTACCAGACAACCACCATTGATCCTGATCCTCAATGTAGGTCCCATCAGACCACTGATACACTCTGACGGAGAGCTCGTTCGGGCCATTTCGGTCAACGTATCCGCTGACGTCAAATTCGGAGGCGTTCCGGGATCCCTGGGCGTACCCAACCAGTACTCCATTGACCCAAACGTGATAGGCACTATCGACACCATCGAACCGCAAGCGAAGTTGCGAATCGGGCTCCCACGACGTCGGGACGTAAAAGGTGCGCCTGTAGGTCCCAGTCGGATTCTCCGTGGGGACGTAGGGAGGACAGGCAGGAATGGGGAGCTGTACGTTGATATAGTGTGGGTGGCCCCATCCTTGAAGCTGCCAGTGTCCAGGATCCTCAATGTGCGACCAACTTTTTGGAGAGGCGGCTGAATCCGTAACCCTTTGGGTATGAGACCCCGGCTCTGGGGCTTCTGCCGGGGTCAAGGCGTAGTGAAACTCCCATTTGCCATTGAGGTTCAGCGCAGTCTCTGGAATGTGATAGGAGCGTTGAGGGAGGCAGTTTCTCCTGAATACGGCCTCATTCTCATAATCGTGTCTCCCTTCGACCTCCGAAATGGGAATCCCACGGGAGGATGATGTTGAGATGGTCATCCTTTCTGCTTCAACTCTACCACAGACGGAAGGGAGGAAGAATTGGATGAGTATTGAGGAGGTTTGACTCAACGAAAGTCATCAACGTAAGCTAATACGATCTCATGCCTTGAGGAAATCGAAGAAATGTTCATACAACGGGGTTTGGTCGGCCTTAAGTAAGGACTGTTGCGAAAGTTCCGGACGTCAAATCTGGTGCTGATACTGACCGAGTCCATGTGGAGCACCGAGGAGATCCGCACTGCGCGTTTGGCTACCTATGCAATTCTCATGCTTGGGTGCGATAGCGCAAATAACGGCGGGTGCAAACTTGTCATGGTTGATTTGATCTCGCGCCTCATCAATGAGCATATCCATGTCTTGATCCCACTTCCCTGCACACTGAGGATCGGCGAATGCGCAAACGCCCGCGGAGTCAGGAGGATTGGTACACGTAGCAACCTCCGTGGGGATCGTAGCTCTCAACCGAGACTGCTGCATTACATTGCATGTCACTCTTTAGACTTAGCCTGATGCTCATCCTCGTGACCCCCCCGGTCGCAAATAATACGGCGTCGGAATTCGGGAAACAACGATGTGCTGCGGGCCATCGGCACAGGCTTGTCGAAATCCAGTCTGGATACATGTAGCTCGGTAAAGTCGAGCTGACGAGGTGCATGCAGAGAGTCTCGCGGACTAGTCTAGTGCGCCCAATCCCGACGAGTTTTCCGACGACGAGGTGACACTCCGCATTCTGATAGCGTTGCATGGATCGCGCAGTCTTGGTCAGGGATGATGGTCTTGGCGTTTCTCGCCTGGTACATGCAACTCACTATACATTCACTTACTACGATCGTCTTCGTCTCCAAGGGTCCTAAGAGGATAAAGAGCCTATTAGACTGTCCACTAACTACGTTGACACAACCTTCAGGGGCAAGTTAGTGAACATCACGATACATTTCAAAAAGAGGAGAGAAACCTGTGTTTTGAACACAAATTTCGTATTTTTAAGATACTCAGCTGGAAATGCACCCTAATGAAGAATAGCGAGAGCAAAAATGGGCTTTGATTATCCTTTAGTTTCAGCTAATTAGATACCTGGAGAGTCGCGAACTCGATCCTGTTTCCTGCTACCTCGTCTCAGATCCCCGTGGGCTGTTCCTCGAAAGTCTACGTCTCATTGGCTGGCTGACGGTAAACCTGATTATTTACAGTTGTTGTAAGTGTTCCATTGGCGTGGAAGAAGTTGTAATCAACGTCAATTGAGAGGTGAAACCCATCGGGGCTGGTGATTTTGGTGCCGTTGTTCGGGCCCGTTTGCTTCAAGTCGGAATACCAGTGGAGCAATTCCACGAAAGGTGTCGGGTTCTCTTTCGACACTCTCTCTGATCCGACCAAAACGTTCAGCCCGTCGTCGGAGAAGTTGTGATAATTAACAGAAACAGAATTGATCGGTCCATCCTGTTCATCTGCCCCAAGCGAGACATTGGCCCACCCGGAAGTCTTTCCTTTGAGAGTGTATTCTCCGGCTGGCAGGCCTTGCGGCTCTGGAAAGGAGGATCCGGGTGGAAATGGCTTTCCCCAAGGGACGGTGTCAGATCTCGACTTTGCGGGAGATATATCCAAGGGCACCTGATCAGTCAGATGGGCGACCATAATCCGTTCGTTTCGGCCACCTTCTTCGGTGGAATTGTAACAAGGCAACGGGTTGTTCCCACCACAGGCTGGCGATTCAGTTATAATCTGTGTGTACACAATGCGGGTTCCATCTCTCGACCACCTTGGGTCGGCTCTTGCGTTCCATTCCGGATCGTTAATGTCACCCTGGCCAGGAAGCCCATTGCCGGCCCCATTGACTTGTTGCCCAAAGTAAGAGCCACGATCTCCATGGGCGTCAATAAGCCAGGGCTGAAAGAAACGCCGTTTTCCGTTGTTCCGCACAGAGGAAACCGCAGTTACGGCAACAATGTCGACTAGAGGAGGGACTCCTCTTAGAGCCGAGAGAAACATCTGCCGATCGGTGCCACGAGTGTCCAGAACAACGGACCATTTGTCGTCAGGAGAGATATCTACTGGATCGACGTATTCGGGATGACTTGTCAGGCGACGGACCTTGCCGCTCGTCAGATCTGAGGCGAAAACATCGATGTTACAAGATTCAATCGGATATCCAAGCCAGGTGACCTCTTTCCCAGTTCCACCGAATCCGCGGAGCTCACCCACGGCCAAGGCATCTTCGTCGATGATAAGCTGGCCTGGGTTCTTAGGGTCAATTCTGAGAGGTTGCGGATTTTGCGCATCATGGAGGATAGTAACATTTGTTACGTCATAACGAGGCACCAGAAGCTCGCCAGCAGTAGGCGATGGATTGTAGCTCAGTCTTCCGAAGAAGGAGTATTGTGTAATCCCATTAGGAGTGGCAGCCAAAGAGCTGAAGCCGATGTGTGTGTTGTCGGGATGTAGACGAAGCTCCCGCATGTTACCGCCTGGCCCAGATCCGTCCTCGGTATTGTTCCAGCGAAGGGGAATGATCCGGACTTCGTCAGGTCCGCATGTCTTACTCGTCAGACCAGAAGAGCACTCAACGACGTTTGTTCCGACCAACGCCCGTTTTCCGTCGATAAACGCTTGAGCATAGTCCATCGCCACGCCACGGCCCTGAGAGTTGTCCTCGGACACTCCACAGGTGATGCACTTCCACGGATCACCATTGAGGAAGGTTTTGTTGTCTGTCTTGATGATGATCAACTGCTGACCCTGATAAATGCTTACAAGATCAGGAGCAGGTGGAGCGCCGATGAAGTTGGCAATGACGAGGACGTGAATATCATCTGGAAGATACTGCCCTGAGTGCAGATCGCTGGTCTTTCCAATGCATCCAGTCCGTCGAGGGTTTATCTTAGACGAACACGAGCCATTGATGGAGCTGGGAGCCACTGGCGGAAGCGGCAACCTAGTCACAACAATGGACTCGAGATTCGGAGGTGGAGGGATCTCGCCCGTGGACCAATCGTTGACCAACACTTCGCGCTGTGTCGTGGAGACCCGAGGCACGTAGAGAGATACAACGTTGGAGCAACAGAGTGCGAAGACTAATAGGCCAAATAACATGATGGGCAAGGATTTAGCGTTTACCTCGGGAATTTGTGATGGGCGGATTGTGCTGAAGACCGAGGGAGAGGATCTCGACCTCGTTAAATGTTTCTTTTATGGCGTTAGTCGGCATTCCCTCAACCTAGAAAACCATATACTTGCCGAAGCTGAGTCCCACTGCGACTTCATGATCACTGACTGGGTTTGTGTCTCGGAAAAAAACGAAAGACGCATGTGTCACCGGGGGTAGAGTGACTTCGTACGCGGTTACACTGACAGTGGGGATGTGATAAACGCGCATCCATGGGTTATTATACACGGATCCGTGAGGTGCTAATTGGCCTGAAACCGAAAGCGTGCGGGGAATACGACAACAGGGCTACGGGCAGGGTAGGAAGAACAAGTGTAACCGGAGAGCTATTTCCAAGATCAGCTAATGTGTGTGTCAACCAACTCTTACAAGGGGATTTACTCCATTCGCGTCTCCAAAATAGGCAAAATATGTAGGTTCTTGAAGCTTCCGGCTGCGTCGACTTGCCGAGCCAATAAAACTTTCCTGTACAAACCAAATTCCATTTTGGCGCTTCCCGCTCCAGCCGTGATACGTACATACAGCCGAGCATCCCTACAAGTAAGTTCCTCTGTGGAGCCGGAACGTTGCATCATACGAGCTTGTTCGTTTGCTTAGCGGAGGAGATGGCCCCGAGCTACCAGCTTCTCCTCCAGAGCAATGCACAGGATCTATGGTGATCAAGACCTCGAATATCCCGACTCTTCCTCACTCATGATCCGCATGTGACATTCTACAGCTTTACAGAATGTCACCGGTATGGTGGGCGCTTCTTGGCATTGTGTGTGGGAAGCGGCACTCATTGCCCAGCGACTTCGGCTATACGATGAGGAATCAGTCAACCAGAATGCTGGGATCGAATCAAAGCTTGCTTCTGGCAACTGTACGCTGCAGACAAGGCCTCATGCGCTTTCGAGAACCGACCGTACGTGTTGGACGAATCTCTATTCGGTGGTGATTTCACTTTGTTGGAACAAGGCAAACAGAATCAGCCGCTTCTTGCTAGAACCAAGAGTCACAATCAGGCGCTACTAGAGACTCGCTTCCTGGACGGCTTTTAGCACAAATGTTGTCTTTGGTTCTCGGGGGCGGATTTGATTACGATGATCAAGGAATACAGCGTACAGAAGAACCGAAATCAGGCAAATTCACCAACTAGAGAACATGAATTAGAGCGCTTGACGGAGTCTTATCTAGCTTTCACGAGCCTGGTGGACGACTTGCCACAGTGGCTGCAGCCTTTCAATGGCGACGATGAGATCGGTCCTCAAGAGAAGCTCATATACCAGCGGACTTGTTTTTGGGTCCAAAGAATCAACTTGATGACAACGTTCCATTGCCTTAGGCTCATCATCTTGCAAAAGTGTGTCACTCATAACGTCGTGGCAATCACGGGGCTTAACAGCCAAACACTTTCTGTCGCAACAAAGAAGGTTGAAATAGCGCATGATTTTCTTCAGGAGCTCCAGATGGTTCCTTTTGTCTGCTATAAAGTTTTGGGAGAGTCAGCGGTAAGTAAATAGGGTTTAAAATTCCAAAAGAGTGCCGCGTCTCGTGCTGATAAGAATAATTCAGGTCGAACGGATCCGTCGCATTGGTGCTATTCTGTTGGAACTCGTCGAGAAGGTGAAAAACGAAACAATAAAGGCACGCGCTAATGTGCTTTTCAAGGGAGTATTGGATTTTCTATCAAGATTGGATTCTAAAGCGTCGGATATTGTGCATGGTGCTTTATCACCCGTATCAACACAACATGATGCTTGAGCCTCAGTATCTAAGCCAAGGCGAAAGGGCTGGATGGTGTAGATCTTAGATATCAGAGCTTCGATGCCAGTATGTTCAAAAGCCGTACTGAGAATAATATAGGACTTTGTCATAAGTAGGACTAGACGAAAGTTGTTGAGCAAACCCATTCATTTCTGAGGTGAGGCTATGCTCGGGATAGCATGCAGACAATTTAGGCAAGGTTCACGTCCTCGAATTTTTCACATGTCGAGTGAAAGATGTTCAGAGACAAGCGCTTATGTAAATTGTAAAAAAGTAAGCCGGCTTTCTCAACAGAGTTGTTTCGGATAGTATTCCGTTGACCTTGTTCCATGACATACGCAATAGCGTGGTTGCGTCTTTAAGCGAATTACCCAGAGCGAATATCACCTGGACAGAAACCAGGAGCACATGTTACCCCAGCTCAAATATTACAATGGAGCTACTGGTACGGCATAGCTCGTGGGTATTGCCTGCTGAAATCATGGCAACCTTGAAATCGAACCTGGAGAAGAATGTCAGCGTCCTGACTGGCGGATGGAAATAACGACTGGCGCGCGTAATCCAACGCTAACTCGTTGATGGGTGGGAGCAAAGATCTGACCACTTCTAGACTGTCGGAAAACGGCGGGAAACCCTGGTCTGCTTAACTTAGCGTGGATCGACTATTTACCCACCCCGGCCAATACCCGTGGGGATTTATGTTGCAGCGGTGGAGTAGTGGATGTGGAGAGGAGGATCATCCGGTCAAGTCTGGGGAAATGGATGAGGGGGATGGGACGATTCCGTTAGTCTGGGGTAGTGTATGAGGGGAAGGCGATCCCGTTAGTTTGGAGCCCCTGGCTCAATCATCTCCGTGTGCCGAGTTCGACCACGGAGAAGAGACTACATGCTTGAGCCCCACAGAGCTGTGTCTCTGTACCCGTGGTCAGAAGACATATATCACAGCTTTGCCGCCGTTTTGTCCCGAGTTCAGCACTCAACTCCTCTGGGACATCCTTTGTTTTCAACCTCGTTGGCCGACTCCATCTCAACTCTTTCCTCGAGAAGACCGCAACAATGTCTGCGAAGCACAATAATGCCAGCGACGTTGCCGCTGCCTCGGAGGTCAAGCGTCTTCTCCTAGAAGACACGACCCCGTGGTACCGGAAACCCAACCTGTTCAGGCTGTACTTGATCCTCATTCCTGCCGCCCTCGGCGTGGAGATGACGACAGGTTACGATGGCAGTGTCTTGAATGGGCTGCAAGCGGTTGATTTGTGGAACGAACACTACGGAAATCCACATGGTGCGATCATCGGTGTGATTACCTCTTCTCTGGCTATCGGTACTGCCGTCGGCGTCCTGTATATGCCTTACATCAACGATCGCTTCGGCCGCAAGTTCTGTGTTATTCTGGGCTCCATCGTTGTCGCCATTGGTGTGGTGATTCAATCTTGCGCTGTCAACGGTATGTCTTGAGTTAGAGTGTGCTTTTCGTATCTCGCTAACTCCAGTCAGTCGGCATGCTTATCGCCTCACGCATCATCATGGGCCTTGGGTCCCCCCTCTCCCTTGCCGGCGCTGCCCAGCTCGTTGTTGAACTCGCCTATCCCAAGGAACGATCTACCATTGTTGGTTGTTTTCAGGGAACTTGGTATGCTGGCGCCATCCTGGCTGCGGGAGTGACTCTGGGTACCTACGACTGGGCGAACAACTGGAGCTGGCGGCTTCCAACCCTTTTACAGATTCTGCCGTCCGTGCTCACGATCATCTTCATCTGGTACGTCGCTTTATTCATTCACGTGTACTCTACTCGATTATCCTTCGAGCTCTAACATTTGGCAAGGTTTGTTCCCGAATCTCCTCGATGGCTCGTCTCCAAGGATCGCCACGAGGAAGCTCTTCAGATCCTGATCAAATACCACGCTGAAGGTGATGAAACATCAGCTTTCGTCGCTGCCGAGTTTTTTTCAGATCCGGGAGACTCTTCGGAAGGAAAAAGAAGCAGCCAAAAGTCCCTGGAAAGACCTCATCAGCACCAAAGGCAACCGACACCGAATATTCGTTGCTATTTGCGTTGGCTTCTTTACCCAGTGGTCGGGAAATGGTTTAATGAAAGTTTGATCCTTGAATACCTCTGCTTCAATCCACTAACAACGAAAACAGTTCGTACTACCTAGCAAAGATCCTTGCGTTGGTCGGCATCACGTCTCGTGCTACGCAAAACCAGCTCAACGTGGGCCTCAACTGTTGGAACCTCGTCACTGCCTTGTGCTCTAGTTGGCTCGCCGGGTGGGTTTTACGCCGCAGGCAGCTAATGACAGCGTATCTGAGCTTGACCATCCTCTTCTCTTGTTATACTGCTTGCTCTGCTGTGTATGCAGGAGATGGGAGCAACAAAGCTGCCGCCATTGCCGTCGTCGCGTTGATCTTTCTCTTCAACGCCGGATACAACCTGATGCAACCCTTCCAGTATCTCTACATTGGAGAAATCTTCCCATTCATCCAGCGGTCCAAGGGAATCGCCGTGATGCAGATGTCTGTCACTCATATCTACTGTGGATGTGTTTTGGTTTGCTCTAGAGCTTTCTCCAAATAGAATTCTCTGATTGACGAATTGAGAGGTGGGCAAAGGATGGGAACACAGCTTGCAGTGTCATTAACAACTTGTGATGGTAACTCTTTTCTTAGTCTGGGAATGATGCAGTCCGAATCAGAGAACTTGCCTAGGTTTTGAATGCTTCAAGCGAAGTTGTTATTTGGCATGTGCGTCGTTGTCTTCAGAGATCAAGTCAGTAACTTAGTCTAGGGGAGGAATTGTATTACCATAATCCTCACAGTTTCGTCCATGCGTACAACGTAAAACTTAAATAAAGCTTCAAAGATTTCTATCACTTCATCTGTGACATAATCAACACGCTGCAGTAAAGTCTGCTACGGCATCAGTTGGACAAACCAGACGTTACTAACCAAAAGACAAAGTGAAACGAATGGAACAGTTCACCAATGGCGTTAACAAATACATGCCTGAAGTTGAAAAACTTGCCTAGAACTAATGGCTGATCTCTCAACGTAAAGACTGACCGTGGAACAACAGCTAGAATTGTCTGGGAAGTGACCTTAGGCGTCAGAACTCCCGGGTAGACTACCCGACCTCGGGTTGACCATTTCTCCTCACCCCGCACTTGACCGACCGCCTCTCGCCACACGAACCGCGTGAGACTCGCTTACGATAAGAGCAGCTTTGGTATCGTATATCACTGCACCATATTACGGAGTGCCGTAGTAGAGATCATCCATCATCGGCGATGAGGCCTATATCAGCTTGCATTGCTTGTCGGTGAGCATCCGTCCCCTTAGCCGTCAACGCGACCAGCAGGACGCTGACGCAACAGCCTTAAGAGATCGCCGAAAGAGATGCATTCGGGTTCGGCGCGGAATAAGCTGCAAGTTCTGCATCGAGAGAAAACTCCAATGTTCCATCATCCCTGAAGTCGACCCTTCCGCAGAAAGTGTCTGCGTCTCCTCAGCTCCTGTTCTCGACCACGCCATATCTGTGGAACTAGCAGAGCTTTACTTTCGCCATGTCCAGAGTGCATTTCCCTATGTACTTCATCGGCCATCCTTTATGACAGCTGTCAGTAAGAAGACCGTGCCCAGAGTTCTCTTTTCCGCAGTCATCAGTCTTTCCGCTCGGTTTTCATCAAATCCCTGCTTCGATGCCGTTAATCCTTGGGACCGAGGCCGGCCTTATGCTAAAGAAGCGGAGAAACTTCTTGACTTGCACGAAACCTCCCTAACAACTATTCAAGCTTGTATGTTGTTGGCCATCCACTCGATGGCTGAATGTGAGGCCAATACAGAGTCGGTGTACTTTGCCATTGCCTGTCGCATGGCTCTGATCTTAGATCTCCCGAAAGCTCCAGCAAAGACTCTCATTGAGCAAGAAGTCAATTGTAGAGGTACGTTGCTGTGTATTGTAGTCCGAAGTTAGACCAAGGCTGAGCATCAAGTAGTCTGGTGGTCACTAGTTACCATGGATACCTGGAACTCGGCCGCCCTCCATCTTCCGAGGTCGATAACCCCAGCAGAAAACACACCATTGCCGATGGATGAATAGACATTTTCTCGCCTAGACGGCAGTGAACCGAGTCTCTCCGAGCACTCGGCCGATATCCACGCTTCCCAGACATTTGAGGCCTCACTTTCCATTCTTACGCACCTGGTCAGACTCAATAGACTTCTCGATGAAGTCTACAAACTCAGTGGCATGGTCGTAGCCGAGCAGTTGCATGGAGATGAATTGGGACAGTCCATTAGAGATCTATCGGCATCTCTAGACTGCTGGACATCCGGATTGCCACCAGAGTTAAGATACAGCGAAGCCAACGTATCATTTTGGGCTGAACAAGGCATCGGTCGCGCCTTCATAGTCCTTCACATCAACTACAACCATGCTGGGCAGCTTTTGTTCTACCAATTTCTCTCCTTCAACCCGGAGCCCAGCGGAGCAGTCTCCGCCGCTTTAGCACAGGATTATGCCAGGAGGTGCAAATACCACGCTGCAAACATCTGCGACATTGCATTCCGCGCAAAACAACGACCAGAAACCGATGCGCTGGGCACTCTTTCTGGTCATTTGCTCGTTATCTCTTCAACGGTCCAACTGCATGGCCTCCTCTTCAATGTTCATGACGAGGAAATTGCTATTGCGAAGACTAGTCTAGAGCGCAACTTTGAGATGTTGACTCGTCTTCATACCTACTGGCCTAACGTCGGGATTTCGTTCAGCAGGTTAAGCGCCTTTCATGATGCCTGTATGAAGAACAAAGAAAGTCTGTTTCGCTTAGATCGGTGGATGCTTCAGTTCATACTGGAGTTTTCTCGGCCTATTGATAACAAGGAGGAAAGCATGTGTGTGGATTCCGAGTTTCCAGAGCCCATGGATCAACTAAGGTATTTCGTTGGCTCGTGAGCTTGTGAGAATACCTTAGGACGTTGCTTATCAATGTCTGTAGTTTAAGCTCTTCTCATGTCAGTGTACTATTTTCCATTTTATAGTGTTAGAATGACGCTCCATTTCATCTTTGTTGTCGTGGAACTCTTGGTACAGAAAAAGATCAATTGGAATAACATCAATGACTTTCTACAAGCCTGACCACATGAAGGTTTTTGAAAGCTCAAACGTGGCCCGGAAAACCTCATCTCTTGGGTCCGAACTCGTTGCAACAATGACAGCAAACTCTCCAGCCTCTGCTCTCCATTGCGAAAACTCCTCCGACCAGTACGACAGAGCATACTTATCGAGCTTGAGATGAACCCGAGTTGTGTCTCCCTTTGCAACCCTGACCTTAGTAAAAGCCTTGAGCTCCCTCTTTGGTCGCTGGATTTTGCAGTCCAAATCAGCGACGTAGACCTGCACAACGTCTGATCCATCACAATCACCAACATTGGCGACATCAACCGAGATGTCCATCTTGTGATCCTCCGTGGCCTCGAAGGCGCTTGGTACGATGAGGTTAGAGTATTCGAAGCGTGTGTATGATAGACCGTATCCGAAGTAGAAAAGCGGTTGCCGATCTAGCATTTCATAGTAGCGATATCCAACGAAGACACCCTCGCCGTAGTAGATGTGACGGTCGACTTTCCCAAAAGTAAGAAATGCTGGATTGTCTTGAACGCGCTTTGGGAAGGTCACTGATAATCGTCCGGACGGGTTGACGTCTCCGAACAGGACATCTGCAGCTGCATGACCTGTTTCCTGCCCGCCATACCAAGCTAGAGCTAGCGTGTCGACCTTGTCAATCCAGGGCATCTCGATTGGCATCCCAGCCTGGATGATCACAATCTGTCCGACGAAAGTTAGCTTGTCAGCCTAATTCTTCTGTTCTACGCAAGTGCCAGGGAAGACTGACCGCTTTGGGGTTTGCTTCGCTGACACGTGTGATCATCTCGTCCATGCGACCTGGAAGTCTCAGACTTGTTCGATCAGATGCCTCGTACTCGTAGTCTGAGCTCAATCCGGCGATCACGATAGGAACATCGACTTCTCTTGCCAACTGCACTGCGTTATCGATTGCATTGTCTTCGCATCGCAGTAGCTGGCCGCCAAGGCGCACACCCCCTGGACCAGGACGCTCAACAGTCGGCTTGATGGGCTCGTTGGTCATGATGACAGTTAGATCGTAACTTTTCCCTGTCTGGACGCCCAAGTCATAAAATCGTTCCATAGATAGCTTGTTAAAGCAAGGGGTGTCGTCTGTCTTCTCTGGGTGACTTGTCCACAGATCGATAACCTCCGTTCCGTCGATGAGGAGCCGAGCCTTGCCGCAGACGCTCAGAGCAAAGCGGTACTTGCCACCTTGGTCGGCAGTGAACAATGTCCTCGCTCGGATGTAGTGAACTGCCGGTACGTTTTCATGGAAAATGATCTGGCTAAAGTACATCGAAGTACTGGTAGTCGTAGTCGAATAAAGAGACTGGACTCCTTCTGATCTGGAAGGGTCTTCTCCAAACCAATCCAGATGCAGGCCGAACTCGTCCGATTGAGGAAGTGACAGACCTTTGGTGATCAACGGCGTCCATCTGCGAGCTGGAAAGGATGACCGTCAGCAGAGTTCTTTCGCACTTTCGCAATTGCTAGTAACTTACTGTAACAGCCAGGCTCGTAGCGAACATTCTCGGTCGCAACCACTTCAGTGATAGCATCCAGTGGGGTGCTAATGTAGAATGGTGTTGCCTCAGAGCTGCCTCCACCACCAGTAGCTGGCATCTCAAAATGTTCGCCGATGAGTCCATAGGTCACGGTCTTGTTCTTCGAGAGAGGAAGAACGCCTCTTTTGTTCTTGAGCAAGACAATTGAATCGGATGCCACCTTTCGGGCTAGCGCTCGGCTTTCTGATGTGTCGCCGTTTCCTTCTGTGAGCTTGGATGGCTGGTCTGCACCGGTCCTTCGAATCAACTTTAACAAATTCTTGACTGACGAGTCAATTGTTGCCATGGCCACTTTCCGACACTCAACTGCAGCCACTAACTGCTTGCCTCTCCAAATGGACGGACCCGGCATCTCCAGATCAAGACCGGCGTTGATCGCCTCGGAGGTACTATAAGTACCCCACCAGTCACTCATAACCAAATCGTCAAACCCCCATTCCTTCCATAGGACTTGTTGGATCATGAAGGGGTCTTCACTGACGTGGACGCCGTTGATTCTCTGATAGGCGGTCATGAACGCCCATGATGGACAGTTAGCCATGGCAATCTGGAATGGCATCAAGTGTATCTCGCGCAGGGTGCGCAGCGCCATGTAAGTCTCGTCCTCAGACGCCTTCGATGATTGATCGTGGGCTGCGTAGTGTTTGATGCAAGCACCAACGCCACGTTCTTGGAGACCTCGGATGTACTGTGCAGCAAGGAACCCACTAAGATGGGGATCTTCGGCGAAGGCTTCAAAGCCTCGGCCGATCAAAGGGGACCGCTGGATGCAGACAGTGGGTGCCAGGGCAACGTGAACTTTCTTGCGCAAGCCCTCATCGCCAAGCAGATTTCCGACACGGTGAAGGAGATCGACGTCAAATGTAGCTCCCATTGCTGTTGCCGAGGGTAGTTGGTATCCCGGAGGCTGTGCCGGGCTGTTAGCGAAGTCCAGCAAGATGAACCCTCTGACAGAAGGTCGCCTACCGGCTTGAAGAAGCGGCCACCACCACCACGTAAGCCATGAGGTCCATCTGAAGTCTAGATGGTGCTGTTAGTGAACCCTATGACGTGGGAACTCTAGTCGGTAGTCAACAGAGCGGGGAAAAAGGTGACATATTGAGGGTTACTCACGTGAAGACTCGGGATGTTCAATCGTTCTAGGGGAGCCGTCGCACAGGCGCCAATACCTGAGAGAAGACTGACCTTTTCAGCTAGGCTGAGTTGAGAAAGAAGCTTGTTGAAATTATCCAGCGTCATGATCATATGAGTTTATTGTTGAAATCCTGAGAGGAAGGCTTGGTCTGGAACTGTGTAGGGTGATAAGAGACTTAAGTACTGAGAGCAACGTAAGGTAGTAAGTCTCGCAAGTCACCAGGACAGATCTGTGACAGAGGTATAGCATCATGTGTAAGAGTAATTGTCATCTCATTGGGCCGGCTCGGTAGACTACGTGCCGAGATATGCTCTCACACTCCATCGTCGGTAAACGTCGGAAAACCCTAGATATATCCACAATCAGAAGGACCCAATGAGGGCCATTTCCAACTCCGACGATAAGAAGCAAATGTAAGCACATCAATGCAGGGATTAAAGTCCCTGCATAGCTAATTTGATCACAAAGATGCTAAGTCTCCCACGGTATCCTGGGATAAAACTCGAGGGACACAGAGGGGCGCTTTTACGGCCTTTTCGCTCGCTGGCTCAACTGCAGCTCAACTGTTCATCAGCAGGTCGCATCAGCTCTGCTAACCCCAATGGCTGGAAACCAGCCCAAGGTCCACCCTTGTTCCCATTTCTAGGCCCTCGACGTCTGAGTCGTGCTCATGAAACCCCCGTCCAACTCATAGAAAGGCAAACCAGCATGGGGAGTTAGAGTGATGACCATTTTAGGCATTATTCGATAGATATTATAATAATATTGTTATATTCTCAACATGCCGCAATAATTACTTCTCCAGTTGAAGTCAACATTTTTGTCTCACTCTTTAACATTTACAATCTCCTAGCCTTACTCATTTCTCTCAAAACCTGCTGTACTATGTCATGCGGCTTTAGAGTTTCCAGGTCTGCGGTGCAATACTCGCTCTACCAGACTATATTGTCAGCGAATCGGGCCGCGATGCCTCTATAACACCGACATCAACTGCCAGCAGTGAATATTTAGGCAATCCTGTTGTTGTAAGCTCTTCTTGGGCTGCTCAGATTGAGACGACACCTGCTCCCACCGTGAAGGCAAAACTTGCGGATCAGTACCTCAATTCAGTCCCTCCGAACAAGTCCGCCGCACTGACGTTCGTTTATGAACTTGAACCGTACCTAGCATGGCAATCAAGATGTTCCGGCCTAAACTATCAAAACGCTACTGTTTATGAAAGAAATATGTCCTTATCCCAATCAACGGCTGATACTTCTATCGAAACCTTCTATGGTCTGTCTAGCCTACTGGTATTCCTCAATCTCGTTCTAATCGCCAGTATCTCTTTGGTTTTAGACTCGCTCTAGTCACATCGACTCATCACCGAGAACTTCCTTCGCGTCTCCAATCTGCTCGACCTTGCCGTCTGACAGCAGGGCAACCATACTCTTTCGCCACCTCGTGCCATTAGTTAGGCCGCTCAGCCTGTGCGTGATTGCAATTACGGTCAGACCTTTGTCCAAGAACTCCTCATCAACTGTTCGGTGTATAATAGACTCAGTAGTCGCATCGACTGATGATGTCGCCTCGTCGAGTAGCAGAATTAGCTTGATGTAGTCATGACCAATTTGGGAGTTCGATGGGTTACATGTATGATTAAGAGCTTGGAGTCGGAGGAGAGCTCGAGCCAGTGCAAACAGCTGCAATTCGCCAGAAGCCATCTGTGGCAATGAAGAAACAGAACTTCTCAATACCTGACGAACCTGGGTAGAGGTGGAACTTAAATGACCCAGCTCAAAACGTGACCGCAGGTGTGTTTTCTCCAGAGCGGCGATGATGATCCTATCTGAGAGACAATTCGATGGCTATTTCGCACAAATTTCGTTAGCTTTCTATTGTAATGAGATAGTACAAGAGAAATTGAAACATGATTTACATCTAGATTGAAGCGGAGACTGGCTTGACCAAGGACAAAAGGTTGTTGTATAATAGTGATAAAGCACCTCTGTCGAATTAAAGAACGTGGCACAAGACTCATGTCCACCCCATCTACTTCGACGGCACCAGAGTGTAAGTCCAAGAGACGCAGGAGGGTGTGTAGCATGGTACTCTTCCCGCTGTATTCCAACATAATATGTCAGCTCATACACATGGCGAATGTTAATCGTGCCAAGGGGCCACAAACCTGCCTGTTCGACCGCAAATAAACAACTGGGATCTTCCTGGGATTCTCACGGTAATGTCTTGTAAAGCCAATACATCACGACTAGTCTGGCGTCAGTCCTATGACCTACTTCAAGCGAAGGCTTGTCTTACTTGTACGCAACGGAGACATTGTCGAATTCGACAAGTCCCGACGATGGCCAGGCCTCCGCCGGTATACAATCCTCCGCCGGTATACAATCCTCAGAAGGCTTGTCTTCCTTTGGAGTATTGGCTTCTAGAGTCTTCAAGCGAGATCTGCCCTTGTTAGTACTGGTAAGGACACATGGGCCTATCAGTGATGGGGAAACCCGTGATCAAAGTACGCGTGGGTAACCCGGATTAGGCACACAGGATAGTAACATGACTCCTTATATGAAAAGGATTAAAGATATAGCATGAGTCGAGGAAGAACAAGGGGAATAAAGAGTGCAAATAAAAATGAGCTTACATGGCCCCTAGAGAGATCTCCATATTTGTCCAAGATGTTATAAGACCGAGAAGGGTTGTGTTGGCAGCCAGCACAATGTTCAGTGCCATGCCAATTTGACCGGGTGTGGTTCTTCCCCTGACGAGAATGGCAAGGGTGATGAGCCCTGTGGCTATAGCAGCAACCATAAGATCCAGAACGAGACCCAGCCACTGTTGAAGGCAAAAAGGATGTAAGATGGCTGTTGAGACGTGTCTAGATATCGTATGTTGGCATGTTCGATTTTGTTCTCCCATCCAAATGCACGTATAGTTGCGATGCCTTCAACCTATACTGCCTTTAGATACAGAACAATGATCATGCATCCGTTGCCGCGACTCACCGACTCGAGGAAGCTAGAGAACACTGCTAATTGTGATTCGAGCTCAAGCAATCGTAATTGCCTAGAGGTGCGAAGATATGTTCTCTGAATTAGGTATACAGCCAAGGCGCAGATAGGTATTGTCAATATCATGAACTTTTGTGCGCTGAATAGCCGTATGGCTTGCCCTATAAGCTTGAAGGACTCTTTAAGCTCGTCGATATTTTTCTTTCCTGAGAGTTTGGAAGGACTTACGGGTCGACAAGGCCATAATAGCAGGCGGCAACTGCTTATGAACCGGTTGCATATCTTGACTGAATCTACAACTTATCAGCATACGACACGCTCGCATTCAACAACGTACCCTGACTTACCGATTGAGCATAACGCCTATGTCAGTCGATGAGAAGAACGATAGTGGGGCACTATTACTTGTTAATACAATGACATCACAATATGAGGCCAAGTTCACTTACCCAACGATGGTCGAGAGAAGGCGGCGATGCAGCTCGATTCCTGATTGTGGCGCAATAAGAATTTGGATGGACCTGCTCAATATTAACAGGTTTAACATCCTTGGAGGAAACAACGCTACAGCTGATGTACTCACCACATCAAACCGCTCGTGGACAGCCAAGCCAGCAGAGAGAAAATGAGATACCCTCCGATGTAGAACCTGGTTTGAGACGAGGGCGCTTCAGTCCACTTTTGCAACCAAAACCGAGGGAACGTAACAAAAAATGAATATGACGAGGTGCAGCACAGAAGGGTAAGGAAGTTTCGCAACCCCACAGCCCGAAGATAATAGCCTGCGCCAGAATCAGGTCAGTATTGTAGACTTTGCTACGCCGGTGTCAGAACCCAACCATATAGTGCGAAATCTCCAGTGGCCCTTTTCAGATCATATTGAGCTTCAGCTACTTTGAGGCTTTGACTATGCACACTTTTGTTCGCCTGTGGCTGATCAACAGTGCAACCATCTTGTTCTCTCTTCAGGTGCACTTTCATGACATGATTAGGCTTCTCTTTCAAATCCGAGTTAGTACCCTGGTACGTGATTGTGCCGTTGTCGAGGACAACCAGCCAGTCTGCCAATTGGAAATGGGCCGCTATGCACTATAAGTAATTGCCTGGCTATGGGAACAGACATGATAGGCATACCGGAATTGCTAGTGAGGAAGACGTTCGTCCTCATTTTCCTCAAAAGACCGTCTGGTCCGAGAAGATTTTCCACAATCTGGTTTTCCGTGTTGCCATCAAGGGCGCTAAGACTGTCATCCAAAAGCATGATCGGGCATCGAGAATAAACAGCCCGAGCAAGAGCCTACACCATTGCTTAGCATTCGGTCGTCGAAAAGACCATGGTCGAAAAACGTGAGGCAGTAAATGACTACGACTGAGCCAAGTCTGGGGATAGCTCTTCCGCGGAAACATAAACAGAACGGAAGCTTACCACTCGTTGTCGTTGCCCTCCAGATAGATTCAAACCTCTGCTTCCGATTGCAGTATCATCTCTGTCAGAGAGTGACAAAAGGTCCACATCAAGGCAGCAAAGTCGAATGACCTGCTCTTAAAAGACGGGATCCTCTGGGGAAAAGCCGCAAATAGCCTCCTTAATGGTCCCGCTCGGTAGCCAAGGTGGTTGTTCGCATAAAGCGATGCGCTTCGATGGGACGGATATCATTCCACTAGCAGGGCTTACTTCTCCCAGGATGGACTTGATCAACATCGTCTTACCGCTCCCCAATGGCCCAGAGCAGATTACGACCGATCCTCTGTCGATAGTAAGGCTGATACCGTTGAGGGCGGGGGGCGTTGACGGCCCTGTCCGAACGATTAAGTCCTCGATGCAGACGGCTGGCGGGGCATGATGGGGTTCTCCTCGATTATTCTCAATACCAGTCTCTCATCGAGTCGGGGTTGTTGCAGCAAATAGTCCTGAATCCTCTCGAAAGCGGCCAGAGAACCGATCGCCTGAGGAACAATCGTCATAATCATATTGGCAGGGTGAGTCACCAACCCAAGCAGTGCGGTGGTTGTGAAAGCAGTCTCAGTATCGAGGGCTCGACCGTTGAAACTGGCTACAACAGTAAATAACACAAATGTAATGATGGGAGAGAATATCCCAAGAGCATTGGCTGTTAACGTTAGACGATAGATTGGCAGCCAGCTTGACCCTCAACATACCACTAGCATTATAGGCCACCATCATCCAACATACTTTCTTGGCCTTGTCGAGTTCTCGACATCTCAGATCGTGGATCAGAGATGCTGTGTATGTATCAGACCCTTGCATCTTTAGATCTCTCATTGAGGCAAGCACTGATGTTGTCATGGCTATCCGCTCCTGAGTGGCTTCACTCTAGGCTTTATGCTGGCGCTGAAGGTTTTTAGCTAAGTACCTACTCATTCTAGAGCAGAATATTTCATGATCAGCCTTTCTTTCCTCGTATGAGCGGCGTGTGAGACCGTACAGAATATGATGACAAGAGGAACAGGGAAAACCCATCCGACTTCTCTAGCCAACATTATCATGCCTACAATGACTTAGATAGCTTGCGCCCACGTCTCATGGAACATGAATGCAGCTTGCCTCACATTTTCTGTATCTGTACTCATCAACGTGACGGCTTTCCCATCGTCAAAGCCGTTTGATGGTTGGTTAAGCGACTTGTGGTTGATGAGACCAACCACGGCGCCTCTAATCATCATCTTGAGCCGATTGAGACTGTGCTGATACCATGCCTTGGATACCTTGTTTTTGGGTCAGTAAACGAGAAATGAAGAATATCGCAGGGACACTCTACTGCTAAGCCAGTATAAACTGTGACGGCCGTAGCAATTACTACGTAGCCTGTTTGCAAAGTCTGCTCTGTTGACTGACTTATGAAGCGGACTGCTGTAGAAATTAGAACTGGTTGAGAGTAACGAAAGACAATCAAGAAAATTCGAGGAACAACGGGGCTCAGGAAATGCGGCAGCATGCTAAGAACAAGGACTTTCGGCAACGTGGTCCTCGTTTCCGGTCTGACTATAAACTTAGTTAGACATCTCTGTAAAACACACAATATTACGGGTATCCAGTCCGGACGTCTTACCTCTTTGATCCCACGTTTTTAGCGCGCGTTGGCGAAGTTGTCTTGATGAAAGCTCATGGTCGAGTAATGGCAGACCGTCTTGAGTGACGACACTCCGGTTTCCATTGGCCAAGATCGGGTTGATCCACCAGAAGAATGTCCTGCTCAAGATACCAGCTAGCTGTTCTGGAGGCCATTGGCTCTGAGGGCTTCGGAGAATCGTCCGTTTCGTTCGACTTTCGACCACAACAAGCGCCAATTTGAGGCAGACACTTGCCACTAAGAGAAGAGTTGAAAGGTCAAGAAGGCCGCGTTTAATGGGTGGGGTGACTATTTCAATACAATCGAAAGCCAGAGACACAAGAATGTAGACGACTGCTGGGTCTGCTGGCTTGACAGATCTCATGTGCTCGAGGAACACCAGCGTAGGTGAGCCTATGCATGCTGTCAACGAAGTGATGGCATACAATAGTTCGACGCTGTCTCGTGATACTTGTGCAGCTTCTATAGCCAGTGATAGTAGCTGCACCGCTGACAGTGTAATCGAAATTGTCTGCTCCTCATATTAGTCTCGGCAAATGTTGAGGAAATCGGAAGTCGGTATTGTGTCGTTTACATACTTTCTTGGCGTAACCGTTGTGTCCCGGTTTGACCTCAATAGACTGCCCGCGAAGCTTAAATAGTCGAAAGGGTAGTATTAAAAGGAACACAGCGGAAGCTGCAGTGGAAAAGGCCCGGACTATGTGATACATTTTGATCTTTGTGCAGACTTATTTTCCATATTGGGCTTTTGGGTTGTAATTTTACTTTGCGTCGTTGTATTGGAACAAAAAGGCCAAGACGTCTTACTTTGGGTCTTCTGTCAACTCCTGGAAGAAGATAAACAACAGGATAAATAAAAGACAATAATTAGCGTTAAGCCTGACACGAGAGATTTACGCATTACTCTACCTGAACCAGCCCATGGTCTAACTTTCATCGCTGATGGCGTGCTCGAAAAGTAGCGGAACTCGCTGTTTGCTGACCAACGATCTTACAAGCCGAGACGGTGCCTCGGCGGGTCCCATGCATATTGTGACGAACGATCCCTTCATTCCGACAGAGTGGGTGGTAATACAGAGCCAGGGGGTGTGGGGGGATTCAGTACATAATACGAATACCTTCAGAGTGCACTGCTTAAATACTGATAGATGTTGGTCGAGCCCATGTTAGCGACGGAAAATAGAACATATAGCGCACCTAAAGACGTAGTATCTCCTACTATGCGAAGTCCAATACGAGGTTTCAGTTCTCTTGCAACTGGTTGGTGTTCCTCATACAGATTCGTAAGCCTTATATCTTCATACACACAGTAGAGGTGTGTCATATCAAAATCCACACGAGTGCCTTATTCATCGTACCTCATCCATGGAGCTTGGAGGGCCAAGACGTCCGAACTTCCTTCACTCGCCAAAACGGATGCTACATTGGGAATGCAATGAGCAACCCGATTGCCTTTTTGTTGTAAGTGCAATGGCTTCTGCACGTCGGCGGTGGTAAACTTATATGCTTCCAGCGCCGGCAGCCACATACTCAAAACCTGGTCCATTCTTCTCCTTGGACATGGTCCAGATGCTATTTCCGGGTTGGTTATAATATCTAAATATATCTACTATTTTAAGTATTAAAGCATCTACCTATAAACCTTACGATTATCTTTATATTAATCTTACTACATAGCTATACATCTACTAGGCCTGTCCATCAGCTAATGGTAATTGACTATAGCTATTAGCCAGTGACACAACTGAGATTAGTTCCATCATAGGGTATTATTACTAACTCGGATTTCCTTCTCGGGCAATTCGTGAACCTAGCGCCGAAACTTCTATTGCCTCACTCCTAGTGCTCCTCCGAACAAGCCCGTCCAACAGCCTCCTCCAGCGCTGTATCGTCAAGCAGTATGCTACTGACATCTTCAATAATGCCTTCGCGTAACTAAGATCGCAGCGTTGGATTGGTTCAATCGTGCCAGCGTCTAAGCGGTTTCGGAGGGACGTGACCATCAACCCGGTGGCGGAGAATAGTCTCTCGCACTCTAAGCTTATGGCTGGCACTATCATGACGTCAAGAGCCATTCGAGATAGCCTTGGATACTCAAATCTCTTGTGAATCCAATACTCAACTGGGTCTGCGATGTCCTTGTCGCTCCTAGATACACTAGCCTACCAGCGAATATATTCATCCGCTTGAGCAGCGAAGGGTTGGCTTTGACGGTAGCGTTTACGATATAGATCAAAAGTGAACATGGTTGTCTTTCGCCTCTTTACAACGGGACCTTCAGGAGACCCCTGTAGGTCTCTGTATTCTGTATTCCAAAGATGTTGCGTGATATCCTTTGCTTTATCGACCTAACCAGGATGCTGTTGACCCTAAACCTCGTTGAAATAGTCCCATTGTAGGCTAGGGTGTTAGGTGGCGGCGATGTAGTACATTAGCGAGTTCCTCAAAGTATTGTAGTATTTATCAAGCTTCTTCCAGCCAAGGTTGATGCTGACACCGAATTGCTCTAGCTCAGGATGCCTCTCAATACGCGATTCTGCATCCTCAAGTAGGAATTCGAACGCCTCCAGCATATCAGTCATAGAGCCAAATGTTTCCCTAACTCTATACGATCAATATCGCGACTGTCCGTCTCCCTGAAGTACTTGCACAATGATGTGAAAGTTGGGGAGAATCTCACTAAACGTCCTCAGCACTGCCCAATCGCTCTCGTTGATGAAGCTTGACTCCTCGAGGCAGGGTGGAAACTTCTATCCTCTCTCACCTTTCCAAGCGTCTTGGAATAGCCTCTTGGCTTTGGCGATGAATTCTTCATAGAAGGGCTGCAAGTGAAGTACTTGTTTTATCATATAGTATTAGAATAACCATCTAGTATCATTGTCAAGGACAACGTCAACTGGCCATTGCTTTTCGTCTTCAGGATCGCCAGAAGCTGCAAATGAGTCTTGTTGCAGTTGACGAAGCAACTGAGTCAGTAATTCGGACCGATGGACCCAAGCGACGAAGTTATGCGCTTTCCCGACAGGACCCTTCCGCATCCACTCGTCATGGGTTGCTCTCGCCAAAGCCTCCCCCTTGAAGAGTGATTTCTCAAACACATCAACATCCTTTCGAAAGAGAAGGGATTTAACAATAAGGTTAAGGACATGTCCCATGCATCGAACACGCCGTCGAACCGGGTCGAAGCTCAGCTCTTCTGCAATCTCTGCCATTGCCATTTCATCATTTGCTGCATTGTCGAGAGCGAAGTAACCGACCTTGTCCCCGATGCCAAAAGAAACCCTCATCCCATGTGGAGGGGGGTGGATAATGTTGCTCTGGGCCGAGTGGCAAACGCCGCTATGTTTGCTTCGTCCTCACCGCATTTTCGCAAGATACCGGCGTACGGCAGGTCCTGTTGGCTCTCCTCTTATTAGTCTATGATGTGCGAACGCCACCACCGTTGCTCCGTTGCGAAAAGGGAGCCTCCTGAGCTGCGGGCCATGCCAACGTTGTATGCTCCTCTATCGACTATGTAAGAATCATCGCTCGCGACAGACCAGCTTGGGGCTCTAGAGCCACCTATAATGCCTTAGTCGCTCGTTCGCGGCTCAACCGCCACCAGATGTGGAGGGGCACCACGTTAGACAAACGAAGCATGGTTTACGTTCATGCATGGCGCGATCACAGGACTCTGCCCAGACATGGTTCACACCAGGGCTTCACAAGGCAGAGTTGACATCCAATAGCGAGACTAGAAATGGTCCCAATGGTGATGATCGCCAAGGCTCACTTGGTAGATTGCAATCAACGAGGGGGGTGGGGGTGTATTGCACACTAACTCGAGGTTCCATCCATCGAGATCCTCCGGCGGCATTCTCAAATCTGGCGCCCCATAACTCAGAAGGATCAGTAAATTCGCCACACAGTTTCGGTCATCTTTTCGTCCTGCCAGTCTTGTTGTTTTAGTTTGCAGTGCCTGTCCTGCCTGGCGTGCTTGTCGTACTTGTCATCGTGGGTATCATTGCTTCCTATCCGTTGCAACCAAGTGCTGAGTTAAGGCCTAGCAGTAGTAGGTCCCTCACTGTCGTAGGTCTGCTCGATACCTTGAACAAACTGCGTGGCTTCGTGAGCAATGTACTTCTGGATTTGAAAGCAGTTGCAATCCGTATGTTGTAGGAGTTGCATCTTGAGCTCCTGAATCTCGAGCGTCAAGTCGGCCACACAATTAATCAGCTTGGAGTTGACTTTCTCCTTGTTTTCCTCCTCAGTCGTCAGCTTTTGCGAGGCTTGATTCCTCCTAGTCCGAGACTTGTGTGCCGCAACCGCATTCCTCTTGCGTCTCTGCTTCGAGGCCTGTCGTTTCAACGATTCGATGGTGGGCCGGGTGTCACCGTCACGACTGCTGCCATCATTGTCATGGCTGCTCGGGGTTTCTCTGTTTCCGTCCGTCTGCATGTCGATTTGTTCATCTCGAGGAGACTCTCGTATCGTGGATTGGCGTGTCGGACTGTCGCTCGGAGTTCTTCTGTGTTTTCCAGTCGGGCTCCCGGCGGTCGAGGATGATCGAGACGAACGTTCTGGGGCAGGGCCGTATTCACTTGGAGCGACCGGCGAAGGCTCGGCGATGGATTCAGCGGCAAACCCGGTAAGCCCGGCGCTCCAGTAGTCTGGTGAGATTGTGTTAAGCCCAGGCACAAAGCCGTTAACTAAAAGGACATTATACGCTTGAGCGCTGGCATAGATGCCTCCATCCTCGGGTGAGTCAAAGAGGGCCGAGCAATGATCCCCCGGAAAATGAAGATTCGAAGGTGCGCTAAAGGCAGTGAGAGGCGACTCCACCCCCATGGGATTAGTGTTGGAGTAGACCTCCTCGCCTATCCCGTAAGGGGGGTAGACCTCTAGATGAGGTGATTAGTCAAGACTTTTCGCGGAAGCAAGAGAAGCCTGAAGAGACCTAGCCGACCTGTGTATGGTCCGGGCGCGTGGGGTTGATATTCGGCCATGGTCGTGAATGTTTTGCATCGGTCGAGGCGCGTGGTATCAAGAGGGGAGAAAGGCCGGGATGGAGCAGAGGAATGGAGAAAAGGGGGTCGACCCGCAACTGTAGATGTTGAAGTGGAAATGAAAGGCAGGGGATGCGTGTAGAAAGGATAAAGGCGGCATCCAAGTACTGTACAGTGAGTGGGCCGACTGGAACCAACCACGAGGTGTCAGGGCACAAGATGGTGAGTTGATTGCTCGGTACTATGTACTCCCGGTGCTGCGACTGTGATGTGCGAAGGACGTCCTCGGGCTAGCGGTAGACCGGCCAAGCAACCAGCCAGTCGATAGCCGCCAGAACTGCTGCTTACTGGTGCCCTCAAGGGGTCGGGAGGGTGGAAAGGAAAGTCGAGACCGGCCGGGCCCAGACTCCAGAGCCTGCAAGAGCATCGACGATGGGGCACGCCCCCGACTTCCCAGAATCCCAAGGCCGTGATTGTTGGGATGGCGAGATCAAACGTTGATGGGATGGCTGGCATCGCAGCAACGCACTGTGCACTGTAATGTGCGAGCCACCCACATTCATTAGACAGGGAGAGCCGAGCTACCGCCTCTTCGGACGCTGATTTGAGGAGTTAGTCTGGGTGGTAATAGACGAGACCCGCACCGGAGGGAGGGTGGATGGCTTTGCGAACAGGCCATGCCGACGGGATAGCAGCGCATGAGACGACATGCATCGTGACACAAGCAAGCACGCAGTAAGTGGCGATGGTGGTGAGCGATCGACGACGGGCGACGACAAGGGCTGCCTCTCCCCTCTCCCTCTCCCTCTCCCTCCCCAGCCCTTAGCTCCGGAGTTCTGACAGTGCCCGGCAGAGAGAATGGGTGGTATGATGGTCCGGAGGGTCTGGAAGTGCATCCCCTGAAGCCCCAGGCTCTGAAGCCGAAGGCACGGAAAAGCTCTTCATGATGGAACTGGAAACGTCTCCGGGGAGTCTCCAGAGAGGGCCCCCCAAGCCTCGGTTTCCAGGTGACAAGAGGCGATGGCTGAGCTTGCCCCGACGTCTGCTCATGCCTGACTCCTGAGGCATTTTCCACCGGATCGTCAATCATGCGCCCAGGTATGTAGGGAGGTAAGGTGGCTCGCCGTTGCATTTTTGGCGTGTGGGGCTCAAGCTGCGTGACTTGCAAAGGCCAGATGGTAGGCGAGCAGCAGGCCAAGTAGATGTATGTGTAACTCCAAGGATTCCGTGTGCTGGCGTGGACCATACCACCACTTCGGACTAGTTGGCCAGCACTGCCCTGTCACCATTGTTCACCTTCACGGGGGTCAAGCTCACGCACCCTTCTCTTGGTGAAGCATTAGCCCCCTTGCCTCGTAGTTTGTCCTTCTGCCACTCCCTCGTGAGCCGCGTCGCAAAGAGTTCCTGGCGCTGAAAGCAGTTGCCATAAGTCTGGGTCGGGTTCGAGTACTCTGTACTTGGTGCTGTGTTCCCACCGCGCAATGCGAGAAGCGACGCGAAGCACATCTTTCTCACCTGGAATTGGCCAAAAGGGCATAGTCGGTCAGCGTATATCGAGCAAAAGTATCGAAACGCAGGGCAGAAGCTAATTCCACACCTTGCCATCGACCTCCCTCCCCCCTGAGAAGGCAGCCAACACGTCCTGTGGGTACTTCGTGGGCCTTAGGGCATCCCTCTCGGCCCATTTCCATCTCCGTCTTGGGGAACCTGTTCGACGCGCGGAAAGTTCCTTGGCACCCAACCGCAGGCCTAGAACACAGGCCCGCCCGCAGTTGCTATGATGACTTTCTCCTCGGCAAAACTCTTTCTCCGAACCTGTAACTGTCAGCACTCCCTTCGACAAACAAACAAACAGTCGCAGGCCATTAGGACCAGGCTTGAACCGACACCTTTCCCCTCAACTCTGCCATCACAGAGTCAACTCCGACAGCACCATGTCGACAACTTGCTCACCATGATGGCCGGCACAACTTCACGACAGTACACCCTTCGATCCTTCGGTTCAGGCATCCTCTCCTTTCCAACGAATGCCTCCCTCCGTTCCTTGCACTGTCGACGACGCAAGCCGCAGCCTCCATACCACACTTCAAGCATCATGACTTGAAGCGAGAGCAATTCAGAACAAACACCCATCGCCAGTCATAGTGCGTCACCGCGACCGCGATCTACCAAGCCCTCTCCGCGACTGGGCCTGCGTTGCCCTCACGCATGGGGACCCTGACCTACGAGCCACTGCCCTCGATCACTCGTATCGAGGACTTCAGCCAAGCTGGGATGGACTGGTTGCATCTTGAAGCTATACCCACATAGCATCATCGTCGACCTTGTCACGATGTTGATATTAGCTTGGGCTACTATGGAGGGTTCGAGATTCCGCTTGTAAAGCATGGATGGCCGAGACGGCAGATGATTCTATCAGACCTAAAAGGGACTTGAGCGTTGAGCATTGAGCAACGGCTTTGTGTTGGAAATATCCAAGGTAGGTAGATCCCAGGCCCAGCGTTGGGAAGATGCTGCTAAATCGCAGTGTGAAGGTTACAAGATTTCCACTCTGGAGCAACTCACCACTTAACCACAAAATCACACGCTGAGTCACCAATATTTCGCAGTCGTCATTCGTACGTGACGAAGCAAACTCGCCGTCTGGAGGCTTGACTCTATTCCAACCACCCCGTGGCGAGTGGAGCCGTCTCAAATTACTGCTCCCCCACAGCGGAACACCCGTGAAGGCAACATTGATTGGCCAGGACGACCTCGACCAACCGGGTTGCTAAAAGTAGAGAACTTACCAACGTACATTGCGAAGATACACCAGTACAACAAGAATTTGGTATTGCGGCATGCGGGAAGCTGGCTCAGAGGTGGGCAAAGAGACTCTCATTGCGAGGGAGCCCATTTCGTGCTGCCAGCGTGCGAAGGGAGGCCATCAAGGCATCGCTGATTGTCTTTACGATGAGATATTATGGTATGATTGCTCTCCATGAACTTCGATCCTCAAGACACTGTGTACCAGTCATCTCATGGCATTGGGCGATGCCGTCTCCTTTAGCCTTGAACCTGGGGTCGAAACTCCAACTCGGTTCAGCGATGGAATACCACAGCCTTTATTTCTCACGCCCCTGTTTTGATGACCTTTGGTAGCGTTCCTCTTTGGAGAGCTGAGACCAGGCTGGCCTCCAACTCATATTTGGGTCGGCCGTTGTCAACAAGGACGTTTAATAGCATCACAGGCTGTTGCATGTTTCTAGTCCCTGCCTGGCATCCCATGTCATGAAAAAAATATCTAGTGCCCATTCGGTCGAACCCAAGAGAGCGCAACGGCCTAGAACTACACACAGAAAGAAGGCTCATCTGAATGAAAGAGATCTGCGCGAGGAGAAGCTGTCTACAACGAAAACACATCCTGCCTCACGGTGGTAGGTCATAACACTTGGATCCAGTCCAGCCCCTTTTTGAAATGGCATCCATGAGATCTTCAAGTCTCCGTTATCAGCTCATGGCAAGCCATCATCACGTTGAGCAAGCGTCGTGCTCCAGCAGGAGCCGTGTTATCCCCACTTGCCCCCCCCTTAGCCGCAGTTGCAGTGCGTCTCCATCGGATGATACTCTGGCGATCTTCTTCTCAGTGTTTGCTGGGATGCATATGTCTTGACGTTTGCTCTCGCCTTGTCGGACATGGGCAAGCCACCATCAATGCGTTAACGGGATCATGGTCTTTATCTACCCGCCTGCCCTCTTGATTTCTATCTATCACTTCCGTTGTCTTTGATCGTAAGCCAAACTGCGCCAGACGTTCTCGCCGGTGTCCTTCCAAGGCCAGCTTTTAGGACCTATTCAAGGTGTCACTTGAGTGAGGGACAAAGCTATAGTGTCAGTGTTATGATTTCTGAAATGTGAATGTTGGTTCAAGTTGCATGGCTCACGCCGAAGTCGCGCGATGGGTGTGGTAGCTCACCTCAGGCATTAACCACGGGCTCTGGCAGCACTAGGAGGAGCCAAATCCACCAACTGGAGGCATCAATTTGACATACCATTTCCCACTGTCCCGGTAGTCATACAAATCGCCAGTTCCACTGCCGAGGCTCTCATATCGCACCATGCCTATGGAAGTGCTGGTTCTGGGCCAGCCACGACGCGACAGTGGCTATTTTCAGCTCCCTGATGACAGGGTCCGTAAAGAAAGATGCAATGGCTATTTCAGTACACAAAATGGTCCTTATTAACTAACACACTGTACCTCCCCTTATAAAATACGGAGACTATTCGGCTCGATGGCAGCGGCTAGACGAAAGGTCAGATTTGTAGCTTGAGGAGTACCTTCAGAAGACAGACGAGGCTTCCTCTCTGACCGTCATCCCTGCTGAATCATCTCTTCACATGTCAAGTCTTGATAGAATCCACGGTTTTCGGCACGCCGGGTAAGTCAGCCGTCAACAGTTCCCAACAAATTGGTTTGGCTATTCAACACTCTAGGCATGGCTGATATAAAATCTTCTTCCAAGCAACACCTATCAATAGCTAAGGATAAGCTCCTCGGCTGACGTTATTATCTGCGCTTCGCCATGGCACAATCATCTGTCTGGAGGTACGCCTTCATACGGACGTCCATATTCTTCCTGCACCTGGTGGCACCCTTCAGCATCTTCTATTCCCTGGTCAGCTCGTTAGTCAATCTTCCGTTCCGCATCCCCCGTATATTTGAGGTATGGCTCGTTCTCGAGGCGGTATTCTACTATGCCGTCTATCTCCCGCACAACGCCTACCTCCAGAGGGGCGCGACTCATCCCACGAGTGCGTCCCGCGAAGATCGCCGGAAGTTGTTCTGGCGCTGCCACAGAAACATCCCAAATCCGGACCGATACTTGCAGAAATGGTTCCGGGACGCGCCAGCTGCGGAGATCAAGCGGGAGAACGTCAAGGACTTCTTCCGGTGGAGTTTTTTGAACACTGGAGATTCTGACCCGGCACACGACGAGGAGCTCGAGGAGTTCGCTGGAGAGATAGAGAAGCTGCTAGGGAGGAAATTGGAACCCGGGCGCGGCAACGCCCAGTGTATCAGATTTCAGATTGACGCTTGATAAGGTCGAGATGTTACACCGCAGCTTGACATGGTATCTGGTGAGTTTCCATAGCGAGATACGCGTGGGCTTACCCCCGCAGTAAAGTCAGGTTTCTAACTTCATGCTACAGTGTGTGTTTGTTGTCGATACGATAGCGTCTGTCTACATGCACTATCACTCCTTCGACTTCTACCGCACATCGTTTCTCGCTATTTTCCCATTGCGCCCTCTCACTCTCTTCTCCGCGCATCGCTCCCCTGCGAAAACCCTCACTTACTGGTACCAGCCGCATAAGTCGACATCGAGACTCCCCATTCTGTTCATCCACGGCATCGGCATTGGACTCTACCCATATATCAATTTCTTGGGCGACCTCAATGCCGCAGATGCCAAGGATCCGTCGGATGGACAGGTGGGGATCGTTGCCCTGGAGATCATGCCTATAAGCTCCAGGATTACAGCTGAGGCATTGTTGAAAGACGAGATGTGTGAGGAGATTGACCGCATATTAAAGGCACATGGGTGGAATAGAATTGTACTCGTATCACACTCGTGGGTGCCCCCTCTCGCTTTCTCTCCATTTTTGTCTGGTCATTGTCCTGTACTAATTTCTGCCATATGAAGGTACGGAAGCGTGGTTTCTGCACATCTCCTTCACACACCACAGATTGCGCAGAAGATTGGACCGATTGTGTTTGTTGATCCGGTGTCTTTTCTGCTGCATCTCCCTGATGTAGCATACAACTTTGTAAAGTCTTCCCTACATCCTAGTCAACAATCCCAACTAACCTCCTCAACACTTAGATCTATCGGAAGCCAACCCAGGCTAGTGAACACCTGCTCTCCTACTTCGGCTCCAAGGACATAGGCGTCTCGCATACGCTATTCCGCCGTTTCTTCTGGGCTGATAATATCTTGTGGAAGGAAGACATCCAGGGCCATCGCGTGACTGTTGTGCTAGCTAGCAACGACATAGTAGTTGACACGAAAGAAATTGGGGCATATCTGACAGGCGCAGATGATTGGATTTTAGAAACTGGTCACTGGGAAGATGGAATATGGAAGGGTAATGGGCTGGATGTGCTATGGTGTCAAGATTTGGATCACGGACAAGTTTTTGATACGAGAAGGACGAGAGGGATATTGGTGGATATTGTCAGGAGGTTCCGTGTTGAAGGATAACTGCCTGTTACTGCTATGGGCCTGATGAGAGATGTGCACGTCGCTAAATTGCAACACGGGATGGGCTTGGCAAAGTGGATAGCGCATGAGATAGAAAACGGTGTGAAACAATAACTGCAACGATTTGATAGAAAACTGTGTCGGAGTGTGGCTAATTCGCGGCCAAACATGCTCCTTATGAAATATCCCTCCGGTAAAGATAACTGCCTCTATTTCGTCACAAGTTTGTCGGCGCTGATGAACTACGACCTCGCCCCTGCTGAGCCCTCTTCGCAGATACTTCGATTCCAAGGATATCGGCGTCTCGCATACGCTATTCCGCCGCTTCCTTTGGGCTGACAACATATTGTGGAAGGAAGATATCCAAGATCGTCCGGTTAGTGTGGTTTGGCTGGCAGAGACATAGTCATCGACACAAAAGTGATCCGGGCGTATCTTACGGGCTCAAACAACTGGGCTTTAAAAGTGCGGATTGGACAAATATCGCTCGAAAAGATGCTGGGTTGGACGTGCTGGGGTCGCCGAATCTAGATCACGGACAGGTCTTTAATGAAAAGGGGACGAGAAGCAAGCTGATTAAGATTGTACGGACGTTCTGCGACAGGTAGCTGGTCCTTTCGTGCTAGTCTATACTTCTAGGTTGACTCGAGGTTACGAACTATGGAAAGCAAGTTCTCGCGCCATGCATTGAGGCTGAGCTCAGATTTCTTATGGGGTATGGTCTAAATCTTATCACCCTTGCCTGCCATTTTGGTCTTTGCAAAAGCCACGGATGTCTCCCGCACGCTCCGATAGATCAAATACCCGGGGATAAAGAACCAGAAAGCGTTGCATAAGACATAATACACACAGTAGTAAAACCGCTCTGGACGCCTCAAGATCACACCATGAACCAGCTCCTCAAATGCGCACGTCCCATAGTACAAGATGAGGCCGGACATCTGCCCCAAGCTAATGATTAGCTGCAGAGGTTGTCGGAGAGAATGGTCGATGGTGATGTAGTAGGCGCAAAGAAAGGATAACGGGCCCCAGATATACGCCGTGACGGATTCCAGGCAGACGACAAATGAGCCCCGGGTCATGTAGCGGGAGTCAGAAAGGGCGTATTCCTTCCAGAGTTGACCGAAAAGATCGGTGCAGCTGCTCATATCGAGGGAGTGATAGGAAAAGTAGCCTACAGTGAGCATGTTAATAGATTGCTGTTGAGTACAGAGTATGAATATACCGCACCCTCAAAGAACAAAGGAGCTCAGTTCTAGAAATGGAAATGGCTTTTGGTGTGCTTGAGTTTCGTCTCCGAATATTGTGGTATTTCTCCTCATGACAATTATGTCTGTATAGTTAAAGTTGATTGATACGTATCTTGGCCCGGTACAAAGAACAACGCCATATGTACAGGTTTTATAGTTATGGTGCTTCTTGTAGAAGGCTGTTGCGTCGAGCTTGGGGACCGTTGGACACTACGTCGCCAGAAAGAGGCTGTTCATTTGTCGTCTTGTTGTAGAGTGTAAGTTCAGTTCAATCCCGGTACGAGCAGCAGCTCCGGTTTTCTGCATGTGTATATTGGAGGTAATCTGCGGGCGAGCGAAATGATTACAGAGAATACGTACATTGAACCTGCCTTAAAAACTTTGCAGGTTAAAGGATCCAGACGAGTCAAATACGATGAGAGAATGCTGGATAAAATCGGGGATGCCAAAAAAGCCCTGGAAGGAGAAGTAAAAGGCTGGGGAGACACGAGCTACCAGTATGAGCTGAGGGATTATTAGAAGGTCGGGCGTATTTATACTAGCGAAACGGGATGTCGTTGTCTCACTGACAGCTCAGCTGGTTGAGGGAGTAAATATTCCACCTCATAGGAGGCAATGTGATTATAACATGTTAATCGTCGAAAGATTCGACAACATCATTTGCCAGGCGAACAAGTACCTGAGCTGAGGATTTGCTCCCAGGCTGTCCGATCCTCGCACAAAGGACATGACCTCGGTACAAACGGTCGTTGATTGGCACACAGCCTTCTCCATTCCAGCAGCCAAGTCTTCGCCATTCCGCACTTACAAGGGGTGGTTGCAACTTACGCGTCTCGTCAGAGAGAGCAACTCGCCGCTTGGTTCCCCTGTCAATCAGCGAGTGACAAGTTATGTAAGTTATGCATCGAGTGTCTAGTGTACGGATACCTGTTGACATTTCCCCTCAATGACCCCGGCCTCCTCTCGCGACTTCCCCTTGAAGCTGCAAGGGGCAGATATCATGACTTTTACTCTGAGGATGTCCCTAAAGCTGGGTTTCTCAATTAGTGCCAATCGTGATCTACTAGATTTGTCGGATCATGAGCCCATTCATCCCGTCCATAATCAACTCGGGCGGGCACTACTTGACCAGAAAAGCGGAGAGATGCTCGTTCCCCCCTTTTCCAGCAGGGGTCTGACGAAGATACCTTGAGGGTTGTGATGCCTGACGAAGATAACACGGGGCGTTGAGGTAACGATCCTTCGGAGCGTCGATCAGACCCAATATATGGAGCACGTACTCCGTAAAGAGAGATAACTTAATGCAGAAATTATACCACCTTACGTACTACAGAGTAGCATCAACCACTCGGACGTGATGCTTATTGCAAGTGCCGCGGTGGGTCGGTCAATTCTGTCACGGGAGCGCCCGCTGATGATGGAGATCATGGGGTTGCTCCAGGTCGCTAAATTAGCTCGTTCTAGCGGCGTAAAATCATCCGGCACGTTCTATTCCACTGATGCGGTGACAAGTCTTCACGTAATAGTAGATAACACGTCTAATCTAGAGTCTAATATCCAAGTCCTGTGAAAAGGTATTGTTACGTGCCCTCTACTGAGGCAGCTCACACTCAATCAGGCTCTCAACACCCTTGCCGCCGCTCCAGATCTTGACAATCTTCAGCCCACCGAGCTTCTCGAGCAGGTTGTACCAGTCTGACTCGGTGCGCTCCGTGGAACAGAACAGCGTCATCATGACCATGTCGAGAGCCGATGTCTCCCAGTAGGCGCCCTTGGAAGGAATCACGTTCTCGTTGATGAGCAGTTTGCTATAGCCGGGCTTCATCGCGGCCGTGATACGGGCGAGGATCTTTTCGCACACATCGTCCGGCCAGTCGTGGAGGCAAGAGTGCATGTAGTATGCCCGAGCACCTAAAACTTCAGTCAAAAAGGGCTGTGGTATACGAGGGCAATTGCAACATACCTTTAGCGGGCTGCTCTTCGAGGAAGTTGTATCCCATAGGAGTGATCGCAGGGTGCAGTTCCTCAATCTGCCCAATAACGGCAGGCAAGTCTTGGAGAATCAACTTGCCCGGAGCATCAGGGTGATGGCGATGGAACTCGATGAGATCATGGCCAATGCTTCCGCCAATATCTACGAGGAAGGGAGCGTCGGGGCTAGTATCAGCACCGGCGATGAGTCTCTCCTTGACAGGGAAGAAGTTGGGAGCCATCCACGGCGGGCGACCCTGACGATATCCGCCCATGTGGTGGTTGAAGTGCGGCCCGTAGCCGAGAGACTGCTGCCAGGCAAACATGTCCTTGTCCGTCTTGTAGGCGTGCATCATGGGCGTGTCCTTTGCATCGACGGGGTTCTTGAAACCGTGTTCGCGTGCGTATTTGTGGAACTGGATGGGGCCCTGGCTGGTGCATGAAAGCCTAGACAGAGCATGTTAGTTACGATATTTACGATGAAAGGTTGTAGAGACAGATATTGCGTTACTTACATGGCCATGTATCCACCGCTAATGATGGGGATGCTCATAGACTTTGAGTAGTTGGTTGGCTTGTACTCGTCGACGTCGGTCTCCGTGATGTATCCCATGGCGCCAAGGTGACGCATCAGACGGCCTAAAGTCACCAAACGTTAGATTTAGCATAACGCAAAAACCAAAAAGACATACTCAACAGCAGTGGCTCGACTCCAAGACTCTCAGCAAGTTCGCTGACCTTCTGTGGCCGATCCCCGTTCTTGGCCATCAACTCCCACAGCCCGGCATCAACGCCGAAGAGGAGGCCAGCCATGGCACCAGTCTTGATCTGTTAGCTGAAACTGCAGATCAACACACTCGAAGAAGACGTCTCACCTGTGCCCATGTATGCTTCACCATAGTCTCCCGAGGTGTTTCCAGAGACTGCACCAAGGTTCGCGCCTTGATGAGCAGATCGTGACGAGCTTCATCGCCACCGGTGGCGAGGGCACCAACGCCAACTATGATCTGGCCGAGAAGACTAGGCACGGCATCTATGTTGTTTGGGTTCGTGGCGATGGAAACGTCGGGAAGAGTGCGCTTCACTCCGTTGGTAGCCGTGGTTCCGTTGGTAGCCATGGTGTATGTTCGTGATGATGTGCGTGGGAGTCAACTGAGGGTTTAGACGAGGTTACAGAAAAAGCATGGATGGAAAGAGACTCAAGGAGAATCCAACTCAAGTTATCTCCCAGAGCGAGACGAGTGTCCTTCTTGGCAAAGGACAAGAAAGGGGCAACAGAACCCGAAGTAGACGCAGATGCCGGGATTCTCACGCCCTGCATGCAGACCGTTCGCCCAACGGCTAGGTCGCATTCCCAATGCGAACTATCGTCTCAGCTGGACCAACAGCAGGTAGCATTGAGTACGCGTTCTGTGAAGATCACTAACCTTTTGGTTTGTGGCTTTGGTGAGGGCGAGCGATGGTCGTGTCAGTATCGACTCACCAGCCGAGTCTCATTATTTAAGCCAGGCTCCGTTTCAGCCCGACTAGTAGGATGCAGCAATGAAGACGCATTCTGCAACGATCGCTACCTGCCGAGTCCTAAACCTTGGAGATTCCGAGAGATACTCGACTCAGCAATCTCATCGGCTGATGGGGCTTCTCGCCAAGCTTAAAATGGAGCATGGTCGTTGGAGATCTTCATCGTTATCCTCGACCCATTCTTGTCCGATTGAGCCATTCTCCGGAACCGCACAAGGGAACGGAATCCTGGAGCCGGAGGTTATCCCGGTACATGGACGTATTGGCGGCCTTCCGATACGTTCGGGAAGGGGCTGTTGGCTGCCGGAGGAGCGAACCAACAACACGCCACCAGGTCCAAGATGGACAGGCCCCAGAGATTTCGGAGTTTGCTTTGGTACGAACGAGCAAGGTTTAATCTTGGCAGAAGGATGTAACAGTTCGCTGGGTTGACTGTACCAACATCCAACGGCTTGCGAATCCACCTCCATCAATGATGTGGACATTGCATATGATAGATCGAAAAGAGAACATAAGACCGCTTGACTAAGCGGCCAGCATTGTGAAAAGCTTGCACCCCGGCGAACTTTATGAACCAGCAACCCGGCATTGAAACATTGTGCTGCAGGCTTGACGAGAACAGGGGTGCAAAAGGAGGGTTCCCCTTGACGATCCCTCTCGAATCCTGACAATTGGGCTGTTAGTGGTCGAGTTATGCCTCACACGCGAAGAGTTCAATAAGGTGCCATGTCTATCTCTGTATCTCCCGCTTCTGCATCTTCGACGCCGTACTGTCGGAATTCTCCTCTTTGCTGCAGACAAACGGTTGAGTGTTGGACCGTCCAACTTCGTCTTCTGAATTACTCCGAACCCCCCGCTTAACATCAGTAGTGGCCACTAGAGATGGGGAACCCCGTGGGATCCGATGCCTGGGCAGCCGAGGACAAAGGCCCTTCCACCATCGCCGTCTGTTGGGCGATTACCGCGCTCAGCACCATCTTTGTCATCGCCCGCATCTACGTTCGACTCAAGGTCCTGGGGAGACTTTACAGCGACGACTACTATGTCATCGTGGCCGAGGTAAAAGAAACCCCTTCTACTAATGCGAACGAGTGGGAGTTGGTTGACACTGGTTCAAGATCTGCGGCTACATCTCGACAGCCTTATCCACCGTGGCCGTATACTCTGGCAATGGGAGGCACTTCTCGACGCTCACGACGGAGCAGCAGCAGGGCGCCATTCTTTGGACCACGGCCGCCTTTTGCCCGGGCGTCATGTCGTTTGGCATCCCCAAACTAGCCGTCATCGCGCTTCTGGTACGTCTGTTGAATCCGGGTCGCCTCCACAAATGGGTCCTCTGGGGCATGGGCATCTGGTGTCAACTTACCCTCTTCGCGACTGTGGGAGTGTTACTTGGGCGATGCATGCCGGCGCGTTCGCTATGGGACTTCTCTGTTGAGGGAACGTGCTTCGACACACGTATCCTTGTTGCGTATTGCATCTACGCTGGATGTAAGCGCTCTCCTCTATTGTGTCAAGAAATATGCTGAACGGGTTGCAGCCTTCTCGGCCTTTGTTGATCTCTATCTGGCCATCTATCCTACCGTGGTTCTCTTCAAACTCCAAATGGGCCTCAAGAAAAAGCTCGCTCTTTGCGTTGCTCTAGGTGTCGGTTCCATGTAGGCATCACCCCAAGTCTCTCGGTCTGTTTGTTGCCTAACGATGATCTAGTTCTGGCATTGTTGCCATTTACAAATCTACGCGAATTCCTTCTCTCGGGAGCGCAGACTTCTCATGTTAGTCTCACCACCCTCTTCAACTCAAGGACAACTGAACTAACATCAGGCTCAGACGACACCGCGGACCTCGTGATCTGGACAGTGTAAGCACTCTGCATCATTTAACTCTGACAAAGCTAACTCCGAACCCATCACAGCATCGAAGGAAGCACAATCATCATTGCATGCTCGATCCCCATTCTCCAACCGCTCCTAGAAATGGTCCTCCGTCGCAACCCCTTCAGCTCAAACAAGGGCTCGTCGAAGCAGCCGCAATACTACGAAGACTACAGCGAGCGCAGCAAGTCAGGAATCGAACTAGGATACAGAAAGCCCAAGTCGAAAGCGCGGGATGATCTCGGCTTGACGATTGTCAACGACGGCGACAGCCAGGAGAACATCCTTGTCCGTGACTCGCCTAACTCGACGGTTTCGCCTCGCGACAAGGGAGACCAAGTCAACGGGACAATTCTGCGGACGGATGTTGTTACGGTAGAATATGAGAACCAAGGCCAGAAGGAGGAGTCGGCGGCTATGCCTCGATGGAGGCCTGGCTAATAGATGCCAAGTTCAACTGCGAGTGGCTCGCATTTTCCCTTTGACTTTTTAGAGGCCATGGGTGTAGACTAAACAGTGTAGTGTAGACGATATAAAGACTTTTATAATATGTAATCTTAGTGCGGCATGGGCGCTAGAAAGGGGACGAAAGTGTTAACGGAAGCATGCATTCAACTTTGAAGAAATCGTCGACTCCAAGGTGATCATTCACATTGTAAGAGGTGGAATCTCGTGACACCAAGAACTACGATCGTCTACGCAGTTGCGTTATCATTCCGACACGGGTCTTGTTTAGACTGGCATTAGACTAACATGTGCTTTTCTAGGACGACATATACTACAGGGTAGCAAAGCCGTTCTTGTAGGTATGAATGCATGTTAGGTGGACGCAAACTGACACATTCCCCCCCGGCTTTCTACCCGGCCTACCCCTTAGCCAAGTCGTGTCCTGCCCTTACAGAACACAGACTCTTTCCCAAAATATTATAATAATTTGGAGATGTAAGGCAATCGAAACCCTACTAGGTCCTCTAAGTAAGCCAATGTTTGCTCAATCATCAGATTACTCATCAGATAAACGGGTAACGTCGCGACCCCACTTTCTGCACACCCCCGGTTTCTGCGCACCCTCACCGCGACGCGTAATTGTAATCCTTACACCATCACTCAACCACAACATTACCAATTATTATCCAAATCCGCCCAGATTTTCACAATGAATACTCCTAAAGCCGAACGTGAGGCCTTGCTAAAAGAAATCCTCGAAAAGGTCCAAGAAAGCCAGCCAATCCGCAAACTCGCAAGGCAGTACGACATCCCTGAGTCCACAATTCGGAATCGAAAGAAAGGCGCCAAAAACACACATCAAGGGCATGAATCAAGTCAGGCTTTATCACCTATTCAAGAGCGCCTATTGGTCCATTGGATCATCGAAGAAGAAAGGGCAGGTCGCGCTCTATCGCAGCGTGAGGTACGCGAGATTGCGCAGGAAATCGCAGACCCTGAACGCGCTAACCGCGTTATCGGGCGTTACTGGGTCTCACGCTTCCTCAAACGTAATACTAGTATTAAAATGAAGGGATCTACATCTATTAAAGCCACTCGAATGAAAAATGCTACTCCCGAAGTGATCCGAAAGTTCTATATTAATCTAGCGCGGGAATTGAAAGAGAAGAATGTCGGGTCGGATAGACTGTTCAATTTAGACGAACACGGCATCACAGAAGGCATGACTAAGGCCGGGAAAGTCATTGGAAGCAGCCTCACTCGCCGGGCTATCATCTCAGAGAGTGACTACCGCGAATGGGTCTCGATTATGGAGGCAGTCAGCGCCCAAGGGAGACGGCTAACCCCGTGCGTGATCTTCTCCGGGATCAACCTCCAAGCGCAGTGGTTTTGCGAGGATTTCCCTGACTGGGCTTATGACTGCTCGCCGACCGGGTGGTCTAACGCGAAGATATGCGAGAAATGGCTCCATAAGGTCTTCCTGCCGGAAACGAAGCCAGCAGATATCACAGCGTGGAGGATCTTGGTCCTAGATGGCTTCTAGGGTCATATCACAGCTCAATTCCGCTTTAGGGCATTATTCCATCGCGTACAGGTCGTTTACTTAGTCCCTCACAGCTCACATATCACGCAGCCGCTTAACGTTAGTGTATTTAGTCCCCTTAAGCGCGCTTTTCAACACTACGCAAGGCAGTATGCATCCTTCTTAGCCATGGCTCCCATTCAAAAACAATGCTTCCTCAAGATATATAAGATAGCTTCAAATGAAGCTATAACTCTAGAGAACATTCAAGGCGGTTTTTCTAGATCAGGAATATGGCCAGTTAACGTGGAAAAGCCGTTAGCGCGCGTTATCATTACCAAGCAGCCTCTAGTAGCTAAAAGCACGCCAAGCACCCCAAAACACCGTAGGATTACACTAAACAACCCTCCGTACACTCTAAGGAATAAGCATGAGCTAGTCTTATAGCTTAATCGGCTGAAAAGGAATATTAAGGACTTTAGTGAGACTATCGAGGGGATAGGTGAAAGGATAGGTAATAAGCTCGATTTTCTAACCGCGGAAAATATCAAATTAGCCTTATAAAGCGACTTCTACAAGGATCAAGCTGAGTCATTGAGGCCTACGGGTAGGAAGGCAGTTGAATACAATGCAATTGGGTCTTTTCCGACTCATGAGGAGATAATTAAGGCCAAGGAGAAGAAAATCGAGGGCAAGAAGAAGCGGAAGCGATCGCAGCCGCAGCCGGCAAGGGAGGTAGCAACAGAAGTGGCCAGTTTACCGATGGACAGCATGATGAATACATTCTCTTTGTAGCTAGTAATTTAATGTGGTATTGATAGAGCAATGCGGCCTCGAAGTCTCACGGTCATCTTGGTCAAGGTGCGCAGAAACCGGGGGTGCGCAGAAAGTGGGGTCGCGACGTTAGTGGGTTCGCTGGAAATTCTCCGCAAAGTTAGCACACTCGGCAAACTAGTCAAGTTGAGCGACAAGGATCACCCGTGCAGCAGCCAGCGAAGGCACTGGCCAAAGGAACATAGACGAAGACTAATTTCTCTGAGGGGCCGATTTTGAAAGAAAAGGAGACGATCGATCAAACTATTGCCGATCAACCAAGTCGTCTTTTGTGAGGCTCCCACTACACTACAAGATCTGTGAGCCTGCTCCATTTAGACAAGTGCAGAAGATAACTTAGAGGCAAGAGATAAAAAATTGACTAGACTCAAGTTCACTAGAAGAAAAGGACTGCGTGTTCCATCATATCATCACGATCAGATCCAAATGAAAGCTGACAAGACTCATACGCTTCATCCACACCATTAGCCGTCCTTTGGGGATACAATATCATCTTGCAATGCCGTCCAATATTTCCAACTCCAGGGCCACAGGCGCATTATAATGCAACCTTGATTAACACGTATCCTATCCTTATCCGTAACCATAATCCATGTTTCACGTATCTTTCAGCTGTCTAAATCATTGTCTGTGGGTACCTGAGACTACACGCGGGGGCTCTCTGGCATAGAATCTCTCGAGTTCCCAGACTGAGTGCCAAATCCGCCAGGAATGGTTGACTTCTGGGCCAGTGAGATAAGATCGTAAGGCTTGGCTAAGAGACCAATATATGTCGGTGCTGAGAGCCATCGGTTTCGAGACTTCACGCACCTTCCGTGGGCGATGACGTTGCCGTGGATCTCAATTTGGAGAGGGAGCTCGCAAATGGCATGAACAAACTCACCCGCCTCATATTGGGACTTGACCAACTTGTGCAACACCGGTTTGTTCTGCTTGCTGATCTGCGCGACGACCCACATGGAGATGACACGCCCTCCAACACTACACGTGAGGAGGATGCACAGAACCATCAATGCCACCGAGATGGACATTAGGGTGCAGGAGGCGAAGAGAGCTGTACCAAACGCAAATACAGCAACGCTGGAGCCCTTTGCGATGATCTGTGCTATAGAGTGAAGCTTGGAAATCCCCTGTACCGACACCACTACGTAGAAGCAGGTGCGGAGTAGGACGACGTACAGCCAGAAGCGATTCGAATTCGTTGGTTTGTAATTGGGCCTGCTTCTATGGCCTCGAGCGCATTCTTATATCTGAATCGATCCGTTATCTGGGGGTGTGGCCGTCGAAGACGAGGCCCGATGGCATCCGGGAAACACGGGTCTTCCAGCTCTTCGTGAAGGGCGCCGCGACGATGTTATCGAATATGGAGACGCCCGAAACCAGGAAGTACCAGAAGTACATCCAGCCCCAGACCTGAAACGAGTAAAGGTAGGTGTTAGCCTGGCGTTCCCAAGAGGAGTGAAAGTATATCTTACACGACACCACCATGTCACGACAGCACCCTTTTGCGCATACCACATGGGAATTAGTAGGGCAACGATGAGACAAAATTGGAGAGCCATGGCGACGGCGACTCCCAGAAAGATGTTTCCACCGCCGTCATCACTGGCTCTGTCATTGACCTCCGCAGCAAAGAGTTTCGCCTGTCTCTGCAGCTCAGTCTTAGGAGGAGACCCAGACTCATGTTCGTTCTGGGATGCAGGAGCAGCGGGTGTACTTTTCGGGTTAGCCTTGACCCGCGTGGTCGGCATGAAGCCGCTGTACGAGAAAGGCTCAGAGGGATCGTAGTCGCCAACGTTCGAAGGAGTAATAGACCCGCCGAGGCTGAGAAACATGCTGAAGATGCCGGCAATCGGGACGAGCTTGTACACGATCCACATCTCTCGAGTCGGGGCGCCGAGAAGCGCTCCCGCCGTGGGCAACAAGCTCAACGCTCCCGCCGCCCCGTTGTACTCGGCGTTGTTGAGCTGCCCGACAAGGTCAAGCGCGGCGGTGAGGTTTGCAAGGCATTGATAGACAGAGTCGCCGCCGCGAATAGTCATGCCCCGATCTACCCAATTGGCTAGGTCTAGTTCGCCGCCTTCCTGGTCGACGGAATCAGCTTGTTCCGGGCTCAGGGTTGACACGGGCTCGAAAGGGATCGTGTTGGCAGCCAGAACTTTGCGAGGAGGGATGGTGAAGACAAGAAGGCAGTATTTGGCGGCAGAAGAAGCCGACTTGTGAACTCTCTTCAAAGCGTCGGACGCGATGTATCTCACACTCCCGATGGGTGAGTAGACCTTTGCACTATGGTCCATGGTTGGCAGTTTGATTGGGATTCTGACGGTGGGTAATATTGAGAGTTGCTGAATCAGGGAGAGTTTCAGAGCTGGAGCAAAGACGGTGCTTGTTGTTACGAAGAGCAAGAGCAACTTGAACTCGGCGCCCTGGGCTAACAACTTGTTGATATTTTTAAAGACTAGAGACACGATTCGAAAGCTACATAACCATTATCACGTCATTGTTTCAACCCCGAAAAAGAAACCCCGAAAATGAGAGCAGGCTCTTCCCCAGAACTGTCTCCCAAGCAATTCGCTTATGAATACAATGACAAATCCAACGAGCGTTCCGATAACTCAATGTCAGCCGGATAATTGCGACTGCTCAACATACCGCCCCTGTAAAGCCCAACGAATCCGGCAGGAGGCTTGCCGCGTGATATGAAGAATCTGGCCAAATATTGGCCGGGCACTGCGGCCTCCCCGTTCCAGCTAATTACAATCCAGGAATAGGAGCCGAAACTGCACATTCAGATTACCAACCCCGCTTTCATAGCCTTGTTTATAAGCGAGACTGAGATGTGATGTGCCACAACCAAGTTGACACCGCCCTCCACGACTCTTTCTTTTCATCCATCCCACTCGAAAATATCAATCCATAGTGAGCGGAACCGACGCTTCAATCTTTGTTGAAGCCCACGAAACAATGGAAAGTCACATCGTGTCCGACCCGAACCTCAGCCGGTTGGACAACCTCGTCCTCCAGAACTTGGCCGCAGACCTCAAGGACAATTCCCTGAAGAACAATGGCGTTTCGGCAAACCAAAATGGCAACAGCCGAAAAGGCCTTGGCAACGATGAAAAAGGAATCAACCATGGCGTAGCCTACGAGCCGAGTTCGGGTATAAATCCATTCCCACCAGTCTATCGCAGCCTGTTTTCTAGCTCAGACTTCCAGACGCCCAAAGCCGCGACGAAGATACACTCCGCCGTCTTCAGGCACTGAACGATCCCAAAGACCCGAGATTTGAGCCGAGCGTCTTCAATAACTTCGACCTGAATCAGATCAAGCTTCCGCGGCTTCTCGACGAGAACATCCTGCGTCCATACATCCGCGCTGCTCGCACAATTGTCCGCGTCGAAACTGATGTCGTTATGCTCACCCATCTCCTGCTTTACTTTTCCACGTCCGTTCCCAGCGCCTTGTTCTTGTTTTGGAGATTCACCTTCATTCATGGCGTACTGCATTTTGTCATGCAGTTTCTGTACATGGGAACCTCACCTTGATGATGCACCAGCATATCCATATGCGCGGCATCCTCAGCAAGCGTTTTGCTCTGTTTGACTCCATTTTCCCTGACCTCACTGATCCACTGATGGGGCATACATGGAATTCCTATTACTATCATCATGTGAAGCACCATCACATTGAAGCAAATGGCCCTGACGACCTTTCCTCAACCATCCGATACCAACAAGATAGTCTCCTCCATTTTCTCCACTACACGGGGCGACTTTTCTTCTTCGTGTGGGCTGACCTGCCTCGGTACTTCATTCAGAAAGGAAGAACGTCACTTGCGATGAAGGCCGCGTTCTGGGAGATTGGGAACTACACATTCCTGTATTTGCTGTTTCACATCAACCCAAAGGCTACTGTTTTCGTCTATTTTCTCCCACTGCTGTTACTTCGTCTTGGTTTGATGGCTGGAAACTGGGGTCAGCACGCTTTTGTGGACGACGAAGAGCCCGATTCCGATTACCGATCCAGCATAACATTGATTGACGTGGCGGTACGTGCTCCATTGTCACCAACGTCAACCAAACATGGTATCAGTACTAACATTGTCCCCTTCAGAGTAACCGCCATTGCTTCAACGACGGATACCACACCTCGCATCACCTCAATCCTCTGCGACACTGGCGTGAACATCCCGTCTCCTTCCTCAAGACCAAGAACATATATGCTTCGCAGCACGCTCTAGTCTTTCACAACATTGACTACCTCATGATCACCGTTAGGCTGTTAATGAAAGATTACAACCATCTGACAAAATGCATGATCCCAATTGGCAGTCAGATGTCCCTGACGATGGATGAACGGGTCCAGCTTCTCCAAAGACATACTCGGCGATTTACGGAACATGAAATTAAGGAGAAATTCAAGGGGAAGTAAGTCTTTGCAGAAGTCTGCCATGGGTTGTGCTGATAACAACAAAATGAGCACCACAGTTTTCAGTAGCTACCTAAACAGAGAATGTTCAAGGGGAGATATGTACCCTAAATCTAAGTCAAATTGGCTGGCCGGAGGAGTTCGAGGACTATTTTATCATTGAAGATATCTTTAATGGTCTAACAATATTCAGCAAGATGATACTACAACGGAAACATTGAACTCCCTGAAACGCCATTCTAAGTGTACAAACACATTTGATTTGCATGAACTCCCCAGGAATGCTTGAGTACTATGTCTGCTTGATATCTTGCCAGGCAGGGATTTTAGCAATCATCGACCCATACCAAGCCTAATTAATAAGGGTTAGAAGTCGTCAAACTCATGCCAGGGTAGAAAACGAACCGTTTCAACTCCGGCGCCAATCACGACGTTGCCGATCAGTTTAAATAACCAGGAGGGCTCGATCGAGCGCGCGTAGGCTCGGGCGTTTTGGTCTTTTATCTCGGGGTTGAGTATAGTGTTCTTGGGAAGCAATGGGTTCAGCACTGCCGGTCTAGCTATGCCAATGAGGTCGAGCGAATCGCTGCTTAGGGCATTCGCCATTACTTCACGACTCCGGAAGCCGCCAGTGACTAGCAAGGGAAGCTCTGGAAACTCTCCTCGGATAGCCTTGGCGAAATCCAGAAAGAAGGCCTCTCGAGCTTTGGATCTATCTGATTTCGTGTTTTGTGTCGTATTGTCTGGTCCTCGGTGGAGCTATGTGTTGTTGTATGAGCTTTCACTGTATGCTTGAGTTGTGGGCAGTCTTTACTTACTTGGGGATCCTCGTATGTGCCTCCACTAACTTCAAGGAAATCAATTCCGGCGTTGACAATGAGTTGCAGCTGCTCGATGCAATCCTTCAGGGCCGAGGGAGACTGGTGATCGACCGAGTTAAACTTGATGCCAACAGAGAAACCAGCTGGCACTGCAGCGCGAATAGCTTCGATGACCTCAACGACGATCTTTGCCCTAGCTGCCGGTGAGCCACCGTACTCGTCCGTTCGCTTGTTGGTTGCCTCGGCTAAGAATTGCGCGAGGAGGTACCCGTGCGCCGAGTGCAGCTCAATCCCATCAAACCCGGCCTCGGCTACCAAGACAGCGGTGTCAACGAATCGTTGAATGACGTCTTTGATCTCGAGAGCTGTCATTTCTCTCGGCGTTCCAAAGAGGAGCCTTGAAAGGATGCCCGGTATGACTCCCCGTCCAAGGCGCAGGGGAACGGCGCTTGGCGCGACAGACCTCGCAAAGAAGCCTCGTGTGCCGGCGCCAGCTGGGGACTGCCGACCTGGGTGACTGATCTGAACAATTATTGGAGTTCCGTTCTTCTTGGCAATCGTTGCCCATTCCTTCCAACTGTCCAGGATGCGTGATCTCCCAATAGCGTCGTTGTTGGTGATGTCGTGGGCTTGTCCTAGGAAGCGAGCATCGACCTGCACATTTCCTGTTGTAGATTATTCAGCAAATTGTTATCCTATTCCATAGAGTGAAGCATATAGTACCGGTAAGTACTAGGCCCCATCCACCATCTGCCCAAGCCTTGTAGGCATCATAAGCAAGCTCGGTCGGTAGGAGGTCCTTGTCCGCTAGGTTTTCCGCCATAGACGCCTTCACCAAGCGGTTAGGCAGTACTAGACCGCTTTTTAGCGTAAGTGGTTGCGCAATTAGTGAGTCCATGACGAATTGCAATAGAATAGCGAAATGTGTTGTGTGGACAATGTAACCCAGGTGTCATGCGGTTTTAAGTACCCGTCCAGTTTTCCCCCTGTTCCTGTCTTGACGTTGAACTCGGATCTATCTCATAATGGCAGAGAAATTTCCAGAACTCGGAAGAACAGACCGCCCGACCGGTGCAAAGATAGACCGAGCAATTGCACGACATCGAACTATAATTAGCTGACAAATTCGACTGTTTATGCTTTATGTTTCACATGTTCGGCCGTTGACACGGACCAAGCTTAAGGGGTTTAAGTGGGTGGCCTCTAGTCTGGGTAGGACAACCGGTTCATACGGTCATGATTAACGCTTTTAGCTTAGGTTTAGCCGCTAATTTTTACTGAGATCTCCGTCTTGTTCATGGACACGACGAGCCGGCGAGGCAAATATGATGTTTGCTAGTCGTTGTATTTAGACCGCGTTCAGCTCCTGTAGAATCGCGAACTCAGGAGCATTCCTAGGTGCACAGACAACTTTTGCTCCATTCGTCGCCATGTGGTATAAAAATCTCCTCGCCTTGTTCGTGTCTTTTGAGGTCGTCAATGCGTTTGGATCAGTTCCTCACACGGCTAAAACAATTCCGGAGAAGTTCACTCTTCGCATTCCTGATAGGCAAATCAAGGACTTCAAATCACTCCTAGCAGCGTCAAAAGTCGGCCCCGAAAACCTGGTATAACACGCAAGACGACGGACGATTTGGCACGACACGCCAGTGGCTTACTGAAGCGAAACATGCTTGGCTCAAGTTCGACTGGCGCAGGCAAGAGGATCGCATCAACTCTGTTCCCAACTTCAAAATAACGGTCAATGATGCCGACGTGGGAAAGACTAGCATGCATTTCGCCGCCCTTTTTTCTGCCAAGAAGGATGCCCTGCCGTTGCTGTTCTTGCATGGCTGGCCAGGCTCGTTCCTCGAATTCCTTCCTATGCTTGATATACTAAAGAGAAAGTATACCCCAGAGACTCTGCCTTACCATATTATTGTACCATCTCTCCCGCATTACGGACTCTCTGGAGGGCCTTCAGACGTGGAGCTCACTTTAGAAGTTGCGGCACGACTCTTAAACCAACTCATGGTGGACCTTGGGTTTGACAACGGCTATATTGCCTAAGGCGGTGATATCGGCAGTTTCCTGACTAGGATACTGTCGACAACATACCCACAGTGCAAGGCTTTTCATAGTAGGTCCATATTGCATCGAGACAGACCGAATGCCCTTGGCTGACACACTATAGTCAACATGCTCGCTCCAGCGTCCCAAGACGAACTTCTCGGCCAAGACAACCTCACACAGGCAGAGATTGAGCACGTACAACGGATGCTGAACTTCAGTAGCACTGGCTCATCTTACATCGCCGAACAAGGCCTGCGACCCTCTACGATCGGTCTAGTTCTCTCGTCTAGCCCTCTTGCATTGCTGGCCTGGTAAGTTACGCAACGAATTCAACATTGGCATCAGTGCCTAATAGTGATTAGGATCGGGGAGAAGTTTATCGAGTGGCCGGATCATCGACACCCTCTACCCCTAGAGACTATCCTCGCATTGGTGAGCTTCTATTGGTACACGGACACTTTCCCCAGAAGCCTGTATCCGTACCGTCCTTTAGCAGCAGCAACGGTCTCAGGTGTACTCTTTTCAGTGCCAACCTCCAAGGAAAAGCCCTTTGGGTACTCGGTATTCCCCGCCGAGAATATCCTGGTGCCACAAGCTTGGGCGGAGCAGATCTACCCAAACTTGGCATTTTATAAAAGAAACGAGAAGGTGAGCTTGATATAAGCGCTTTAATCTGTAGTTTCTGTCTTGAGGTATTTAGATGTTTTTTTGAGTGCTGACTTTTTGATCATTATAGGGTGGGCATTTCGCGGCACTGGAGCAACCTCAGCTATTTTTACAGAATGTTGAAGAATTCTTGGTGAAGGCGAGACCTGCTACTGATCTCTGAAGAATAGATAGCTACTTGCACCTGAGCGGTGTGACGTCGTTGAAGCGTCCCATCTTGGTGGACGAGACGGCGCGCACATATATGTCTCAAAACGTCTGGCCGTTACGATTGACCGGCTGGCTATTCTCTGCTTCACTTCTGATATATTTACAAAGCATTTCGTCAAACGCCGCTTCAGTTCCCTGAGCCATGTTATTATGAGCTGTGCAATTGGTCCGTGAGAGAAATATGAGACTCCCGAATCGTGATTCACTCCCTTACTACCTTGGCCTATTTTGCGCAAGTGCGATATTCAGGTTGAAGAGGTGAACCTGAGATATTAAATGAACTAAAAGAGAACTATCAGACACTATTACCTGCCGTAGAGCCCGAGTGTCCTTAGGTAAACGTCCCCCTAGTCACACCCCCTCACACCCCCCAATTCAGCCCTTCAGGAGACCTGCGGTCGTTCCCCGTAACCGAGCACACGCATCCCCCGAAAGTTTCAATCCGAGGAATACCTCTTTTGATATCCCGTGCTCCAGTAAAATTATCCTTCCGTTTTAAATGCTGCCAATCCGCCGCTCGCTAATACGCTTAATCCGACGCTCAAAGATTAAACACGTCTTGTCTGTCTTTTCACGTCGTTTCTACCTTGGAGACTCTCTCATAGCGCACAGCAGCCTCGAATATCTGTATAATACTATTATAAAAACTCTCAATCTCTTCGGGTTCAGTCTTCGTTGCCGTAAAAAGATCTCCGTCTCGTGGGAGGAAGAGAGCCTCGCGTAGCTGGTAGGCTACGCATTTGAGACTGTCGAACTCAGGCGTAAACTCGGAGATGATGGCAGAAAAGTTCCCTTCTGCCATGTCTTGGGTTTTCGTCCTTGCCAGGTCGTCCCACGTTCCCATCTCCCAGCGCCGCAGTCGACTCTGACGTGGTGGCGGCTTGTCGTTGTTGCCACGAATAGCCAGCCATAAAAAGTCGTATAGAAATGACTCAATATCATGGCGATACGTGTGTAGTTCACCCTCCAGTATGCCGATGGTCATAAATGCCTTGGTCCCGATGAGTTCTCCTGGTCTCGTCGGGCCTACTGCTAGGTCCATAGCTAGGTCGAGATCGATTAAGACCCCGCGTGGTTCTCCTTCCTTTCGAGTGTTGGGTATAATAATGTTCCCTGGGGATATGTCTTGATGGAGAATCCTCCCATCCAGGTAAAGAGACTGGTGGCCTTTGATAGCGTCACGGCGGCCTTCCAGCACCTCCAAGATGGTGTCAAACTTGTCGAGAGGGCGACCGAGGGGGGAAACGACCAGGCACGACAAGGTCAGGTCCGTAAACGATGCCTCATTGGCATTCAAGGCGCTCTTAGTCTCGCACTCCGCTGCGCCTTGCAGTGGTCATGGTGCCCGAGTTAAGCCCTTTCGGTTCCTCAATCTGCAGACCTTGATGGAGGTTCGAAATGGTCTCGATGTATCGGTGGTTGAGCAATTGTACCACCCCCCAGACCCTGCGATCTTTGACAAGCCGCAGCATCTTTTCCTCCGCACACCTCTCATTTGATGTCCAAGAGAGTTTCAGAACCAACCCGCTTTTGTCGGAAGCCGATCGCCTCAACCGGTAACAGGTAGGGCCTGGGCTCACGATTCTCCGGGGAAATGCGATTGGTGCACCATCAGACGCAGGATCATCATCGTCATCGATCAAGACATAGCTTCCTATATCATCCTTCTGGATGAGTGTGTTAATGCCCAGCTCTGCGTCACTCATCCGTGTGTAGCCAGAAACGACGCTGGTCAGCCGTTCAAGATCATGGACGTTGAATAGCTCGGAGCCATACAATCCAGATCGATCAAACATCCAAAGCTGTATATTGGACCCGAAAACGTAAAAGCCATGAAGGAAGAGACGCGTCGGTTGGCTTCTGAACATTTCTCGAGCGTAAATGCAAAGTTGTAGGAAGCCTGGAATGTATTCGTAGCAAGTGTCGTCCACCTGGAAATGTCCCACGACCTGAACATCTGCCTAGTCATATTTTCCCGTACCTGCAGACTCGAAGGGGACAAGGAAGCACTGTTCCACGCTCTGAGGAGCTGAACCACTTTGCTTACCCGGGATCTGAGATTGGAATACGTTTCGTCCATCGTTGCAAGCCAAAAAGCGCTCGTGAACGCCGCGCAGGGTCTCTTGTGTCGCGCATTGAACAGTTTGCTTGGCCGAGAATCTCCATGACTTGTTCTCGAAGTACTTCTCAAAGAAACTATGGACTGGACTGTAAATATGGCTTTGTGTTTCGCCAAGTATGTCTTGTTCGAGCTTGGATTCGGCTTGATCTTTGCTCTTTCGGCTTTGGGCTGGGTCAATCTGGAGACATGTCGTCGGGCGTATTGGTCTGTCGGGCTGGATGAATGGCCGGTGAGACACAATGACCAAGGAGGAAAAGTCTGCAGAAACACCCTTTTGGTCTGCAAATTGGGTTCTAACTATGTTTTGCGCACGGTGCATAACCTTGTTATGACTACAGTCACGTACCTACTGGTACCTAAATCACTGCAAATCTGAAGACGTAGTGTAGCTTTTAGGTCCGACTTTGCTATTGTCGGAGGTGCTGCCTTGTTGAGAAGGGTGTTGTCTTCGACGATGCTCAGTCCAACGATCTTGCACGTCTAGTAGGGAACATCCTTCTACAGGAACATCTCATAAAAAATGAGCACTGCCTACATTGATATTTGATCAAACTGTCGTCAAACGTCCTTTCAGGCATCCATTCAATCTCCCTTGTGCTCTTGATAGCAGATGATGACGACTTCCAACCTCGTCTGCCGTATAGTGTAATCACGAGTTACCAACGAGCAACCACAGCAACCGTTAAAACAGCCCCAGTCACTGCTTCCCAGACAGCAACACCGGTCATTCCATCGCCATACAGACACACTGCCGCTACGGCCTTCACTGCCGCCATGGCGGGCAGGCCAGCTTGCATAGTGGCCCGCGAGCCATACAAGGCCATGGACATCTGCGCCGTGCTGAGCGTCAGCGAGGTTAACCTGGAGATAGAATTATTAGTTAAAAGCCAGGTTGCTTATAAACACAACGTGCGGCTGACGATCTCACCCAACGATGTGCAGCGCCCAGGGGGCGTTCCAGCAAGTGGTGCACCATGTGCAGTCGCTCTGGCTGGATCAAAGAAGGCTTGCAGGGCCTAGAGCAGAATGACACCGGACTGGATGGCTAGGAGAGAGCGGAGAGTCTTCGACATATCAAGTATCTAGCTGTGCGTTAGAAAGAGGTTGAGAAAAGAGAGAATTAATCGAGCACGGGCTCGGTGAGATATTAGCGTATGGTTGTGTTATGACCCGTGCTAGAGCTGTGAGAACACGTGCTCTGATCTAAGAAAAGGCGCTCCTTGCGTACTTAAGTAAAAGCTAGAAAAAATGCGTCGGTCTCGATTAGTCCTGAACAACCTAGGTTGGTAAATGTATCACCTGAGATACCATGATGCGCTTGTGTGGAGCGATACAAAGGCCCGAAACGCTAATTAAACAAATTCCATTTCATAGATGAATCTTTGCCACTCACGGCTATGTTTTGAATGAAATACGCGAATGCTGGGGTCAAAATTCCTCCTGTGGAAGGTCGCGGACGTCTAAGAGTCACGATTATGCACGATTACGAACAATCGAAAGGTTTACCGCACAATTTTTATTTGCAGTAGCAATTGTTTCCAGTCACATTGTTACTATCTCAAAGGCAGACTAATGACCGAATATCCTGTTTCCCATACACCAATGAGTGCATTCCGTTGATGGGTTTATTTTCCACTGCCATGAGATGACAATAATATTGTCGACATCTTCAAAAGCGACTACTTGGTAGGAAGTCCGCTACCAAGACCGCTAATAATGCAGTCCAGAGCTTTAAAGATGACGAGGAGAGGGCTGTTAGATTGGCATGTTAGCAAGTAATGAAGTGTACTATCTATAGGCAGAACCTCAACAGATCTAAGGGAACACGTACCATCCAAGAAGGTTGGTAAGCACTGTGTTCTGGTTGACTCCACCAGGGACACAGGCGGAAATGCCTGTGATGTCGGTAAGACATGCTGGGCTTAGTGGCAGAGGAGGAAGCTCTGGAACCTGGCGATCTTCGATCTTAGGGACTGCCGCAGCCAGAGCGAGGACGGGAAGGACGAGGATAGCGGTGACCTTCATATTTGCAGTGAAAGCTGGGGAAGTCTTGAGAGGAGAAGATGGTTTCTGGTTCTTGTAGAAGTGATGGTTCGAGAGGCTGTGATGATTTGGAGACTGAGGGGGATCGAGCTCCTAGTTATAGAGATTCTACAACTTCAAAAGCCAGCAGCGTCGGCCGGACACTAAATCTCGTAGTGACTCTGTTACAAAATGAAGTCGCGTCTGTTGCTGAAAGTCATGATGGATGTTCTACCTTATTCGTCCCTCGGTATTTCGCAACTGGTTGAGGTCGAAGTCTTGCAAATCTTGTCTCCTTGCGGTCTCCGTGTCATCTTGTGTTGAGCAGGTTAGGTCCCCGCGTCGTGTGGCATTCCTTCTTCCACGGCAATCATTACCGTTCTCTCCTTCAAGCTGCGAAGCTTTTCTGATCAGATTTCAATACAGTTATCTAATTGGCTCTTGCACCAAGCATGGTAACGCATAGTTATGTGATGAGTGCTTCCGTCGCCCTCTCCCATGACATATGACGTCCAAGACATGATGGGGCTTCAGCTCATGCGACGGTCCGAGCAGGGCCCACATCCGTCCACTTGCATCTGGTGGAGTTAGGCTTTAAGCCCCACCCCCCAGAAACCGCGCATCATTACAAACATCACTCATTTCAAGCATCATGAACAACCTCAATTTTAACAACATAACAACATCATGAGAAGACTAAATCTGGCATCCCCGTAATCTCCAATTGCCACTCATGAAATAGATCTGCTTTTTTCCACTTCCTGACTTTTTCTGATGTCTCCCTCGGCTTTAGAAGCTTCAACATCTCCTAACGGGCCTTATCAATATCAGGAACCTTTGCAAAGCGTACATTAGGATCAAAGGGAAGCTTCTTTCTTCTTTTAGGCTTTATTTCCTCCCTTTTATGCCTAAAGAGCAATAATTCCTTTTCCTAACTCGCCAATATGATGTTTTTACGGTCCATATCCTTACCAATTTTCCCCATAAAGAGTCGCATCGTACCATCAAGCTTTGAAGCCGAAGGGATGCGCTCAAGTGAAGCCCGAAGCTCTCGCGATGATGTAGGGGTCTTGAAAAGACAAGGGGATGGCGAACGGGCCCTCTTTTGCGGTGTTTTTGGAGTCTCTGGCAATGAGGTTGTCATGGGGTTCATCAAGGGCTTCGCGATTGATACTGGCTAAAGTCTAGAAGCCTTCCAACCTGCAAGGATATTCTTGGACGTTATCCCTACTTTCCTTGCCTTATAATAACATTGTAGGAACGTACATTTGCCGATAGGTGTGTGTGCTTGGATCGAGGAAAGCGAGGATATAAGACGATGATAACGCTGCTTAAGGGGACTAAAGACAGTAAGGTCAAGAGGCTGAAGAATATGGGAAGAATGCGGGATAAGATATAAGATATGTATATCATTCTAGAAGCACTTAAACATAAATTCGTCAGTAATATGACTGCCGTGGCTATCAATAATAAGCAGTCTCTTGTCTCCCTCCTCCGCCGGCTTTGTCTAGGGGATAAAGATCTTCTTGAGCCATAGAGTCGCGATGTGGTTATTAGTCCAGCCCTTTTAACTACATATAAAGTCCCAATCCTTTAGGAAGTTAAGGAAATAAGGGTCTTTAGGAAACCAAGACTATTGAACTATCTATCCTTTATAGATGACTAGCGGCATCAACGCTTTCCCTATGGCCAAGATGCACTCAATGATTGTAGTCCAGTCTATCAAGCCGGGGTTCTGAACAACCGTACGGTTCTTCTCTGCCCTTCCTAGTACGAGATTATTGTATCCAAGTCCCTCCATAATGCCCATTTCATCCATATTATGACGGTTTTCCGGCTTTATATCCTTAACAATTGGTACGGCGAGATAAGGAAAGAAACCCTTAATATTCTCAATAGTTGCTCCATTAAATCGTGCTAAATCGAGTCTCTAACCTCGCAATGTCTTCACACCTTCGTTACGGCGTAGAAAACCCTCCATCCAGTGAATCCCAATAGGTTCCTCGTTGCCATTGAGTCTAGCGATGCGGCCCGCGAAGTCAATGACTTAGGCGTGGCTTAGGGCGAAGCCGAGGTCGTCTTGGGCTATGATCCAAGCAGCGAGGTGCTTTTCCTGCTCTACTGAGAGCTTCTGGAGGTGTTCATGACTTATGGTGTGACTTTGAGAGCCAGAAATGCGGCCACGGAGGGTTGACTCTGGTATGCCATGTCGCCCGGCAGCAGTCCACACGGCCACGCCTTCGCGGACTTCCTGAAGAGCGTTTTGAATGTCTATTTTAGTGTATTTCGGCATGAGGATTCCAAAAATATAAGAATTATTGCGATAGCTTCAATATTGCATGAGAAATCGCGGTCTGAAGATAATTGAAGATTGACGTGTTGGTGGGGAAAAAGGTGCGCGGTTTCTGGGGGCGCGCGGCTTCTGGGGGGTGGGGCTTAGAGTCCACATCAGTTATTAGCCTTTGCGATCCTGCCGATCCTCAGTTCTTGACAAGTGAATATTCAGAGAAAACGCCATCCCGATACCGCTTCCAAGTCCTTGTTCTGCCGAAATCGTTTGGCTTCGGAAAGTGCCCTAGGCTGGGCGACGGGCCGCTTTCCGTCTCACGCTTTATGCTAGTCAGGCTGGATGCAGACAATGTTTCTTGAATCCCATGCCACAAGGAGCCGTTGATGTGCGCGCGATACTCGGAGTCAGGGTTTCGGAAGTATTGGCGTTTCGATCATGCAAATATCTGGGATAATGACTGCGATGTCCTACCAGCAGTGTGCGAATGAGGAAACAAACATGCCGGAATGTAGCTCTACGTGCACTCCTAGTCAGACGAAAGTGGACACATCAGCAGTTTCCACCATCCCTTGGGAGGGAGGAATGATCGTTCCACCTTATCCATATACGGCTCAGAAAAACCCTTGTTATGATATGGCTTTTAAAAAACTTAATGTCAGCTCTGCCTCTTCTGAGACTTGATGTGCGTGCGAGAGAGAAGATACTCCACATATGACAAAGAGCCATCTCAGCAGGAGCTGGCCAAGACTATCATGACATGAGGCTGCGAGGTCAAAAGTGAAAGCTTAGCACTTGTCCAATAGGCTTTCGGGGCATGTGAACGTCTCTTAGTTCTAGCTAACGCAAAGCGTTTCACTTCTCCAGCCGGCAGTTGGTCAAGGTTTAGGAGGCGTGAGGGGCACAGCGTTTGTTCCGCATACCAGAGCAGCAGACATATTTTGAGTTCTTAATATTATCATAACCCTAGGGTAAGAGTTGATGGACACCAAATCAGGTGGCATAGAATGTAAACGCCGAATATGCGAGTCGTCGGATGTCGGCTAGTCAAGCCAAGCAAGCGCTTATGGTTGGAACTGCCTAAAGTTTTGCAACTTGATGTAATGAAGAAGTAAGTCTCATCATTCAGTGCAGTTGAATACAGAAACCCAGAAAGGTCCAAGCCAGCTGATATACTTTTAGGCAATTGCTACCCTTGTTCAAACCCAGCACATTCCGAAAGGAAGACAGCTAATGCCAACAGTACGTGAAGAATCACAGCGAAGTTTTGCTGTTGCTGGAACAGAGTGCCATGATTTCTTCCGTTCTGCTAAGTTTTAGTTGATGAAGATTCATCATTTGTTCTTGGGTCTTGACACTTCGTGGGGATGCAACCTAGAAATCAGTGGATGATTCTGTCCCCCAAAATAGTTCTCCATCACAAGGGCTAGTCTACCAGATGGGGGACCTGTACAATTCACAAAGCCAACGTAGTACCTAAATGGAAGCCACCTTACGAGTTGTCAAATACACGGGTCTGGAATGGTAGTAAAGGGGGTATCGGTCTAGATTGGCATAGCCTAAATCGGGAGAGCAAGACAATGAGTGGATGTACGTTCGTATACCTCAGATGAAGTAGCCTACTAGTCTTAAGGATGACTGGAATAAAGGACCAAGCAAGCACATCTTTCTGTGGCATTCGTCACCATTACGGTTGAACTCCTCGTATTTTCCTGTTATACTCTTCTTCAGAACCCATTCACGCAAAATTACTTGTCGGGCTGCATGTGACTCATTGCATTCTTACACAAGACTATAAGTAGATGAGGTTCTTATGGGTTGATCTAATTTTGAAGCACGTCGGGTCTAAGTTCATTCGAACTGTCATGGAAATATACGTATTCAATTAATTGTTCCGATACGTTTCTCATTAAAGCAAGTTAATATGTTGCATACGATTCCATTATTATCTCAGACGCGAATTGAGCCGTTCTACAAGACAGTGTTGCTCCATGGGTAGTCCATGGTAATCACCATGCCCGCCGACCGACCTGGCCAAGGCCTGGCTAAACGATACCCTGTGTGAAGTTTGCCATCCGCAAGAGCGTTGCGCTTGGTGCAATGCAGCTACTTCTAGCTACTCATCATAACTCCCTTGGAAACAAGCATGGATAGAATTGTCTCAAGCGGTCGCGGGCTGAACATCGGTGCTCGTGTAGGTCGCACACGTGTTTCCGGTACTATCAACCGTCACTTGGGCTAGGTCATCGTGACCGCTAGCGCAAGCGCCGCTCGACGTCGTGAGCTGGCCGTTGTTGAAGGTGACAAACTTAATGTCCTGTGCGCTACAGTCCTCGGCGCGAAAAGCTGTCCCATTGAAGCCAACGCAAGCCTGCACATCGACAAGGTCTGGCCGGAATCCGGCAGTAAAAGTCCGCTGCACACGCAGCACGTCCTGGCCATTCAGAGTTGAGGGGGTGATCTGGCGGTCGATGGCTTCGTTGACACATGCCGCGTCCACAATTTCGCCGTTGTTTCGGAACGTAAGACATTCGTTGCCTGGTACGCCGTTGATCTCGAAGAGAACAACAGTCTGGCCTTCTACCAGTGAGGAGGTATCATCATTTACTGCCTCGTTGTTGTCATCATTGCTGGTGTCATCTTGTGGGATGTTGCCTTCGACAGCACCGTCATTGTTGAAACGGCCGTTGTTGAAACCTCGGTTTCCGCCAAATTGCCTGGGTCGAATAGACATGGCCGATACCGCAACGGCAAAGTAGAGGACAGAAGAAAACCTCATGATGCGAACGAGATAGTGAGTGAGCTGAACCAAAGGAGTGGAAAGTTGAAATAGGTGGGCCGGCCACGGAGAGAAGCGAAAAGAGGATGTTGAGGAACAGGGATGGATAGTCGGCTGTTGAGTTCTAATTAGCACAGCAGCAGACTCAAGTTTAAATACTTATTCAACTTAGCTTGGAATGTCTCTTTCTTTCTTTTCTCTCAATTGAAGAATACGAGAGGTCGAGTTTCGCATTCGTCGCAACTACCCCTGCACAAAGTCGCACTACCGTCTCGGGTCACATCTTGCAGCGAAGCGATCATCTGAGACTCAGCGCTAATCTCAAACAGAGATTTAGCGACTACCGCAGGCTTTAAATGGGTTTTGGTCCTTGTTAAAGCCCACAGCTACGGTAATTTTACTTCAAAGCGAAGGGGTCCGTTGTAATAGAGTAGGCCAGTGACGGCCAGTGTTAACTATTTCGAGTCTAGAGTACGGACTCTCAGTCTGAACTACTTCACAATTGCTCGGTCTATGGCTCAAAGTATCCAAGGCCGAGGCGACCTTGTTCAAGGCCACTTTCTACAGCCTGAACCTGTGGCGTGCAGCTTTACCCTGAATTAGCCAACACAAGGCTCAAATAGGTACTTTGAGTCCTTTACCCTTCAGTCTACAGGAGCATGTTCACGGAAAAATTGAAACATACGGTGTAAATTAAAGATTAAAAACTGTCGATCGGGATGGTTATTTCCCTATTGCTTATTCTTCTATTGTGAACTTGCTCGTAAAGGTGAGACGGGCGTGATGAAAGCTGCGACGGTTGGCCTTGTCAACTCCACCTCCAAATCATCAGCATTCCCCACAGCCATCATTCTCTCTAGGGTAACGAATGAAAAGTACGCCATCAGTATCGATTTCGAGATGGGCCAGTGTTAGCAAGACTTAGTCGTGTCCGTCTCCGCGCCGAGACGGATCGATTAAGTAAACAACCCGAGGAGAAGCTAGCCCGCTAACCGCGTATCCACGTGCGAATGATTTCGAATCCATCTTAAATCATAACCCGGTATTTCGAGTGCCTCATTATAGACAATGGAGTAGCTGGTATGACATGAGGTCATTGCCCGAAAAGTGATACCACTGCGGGTACTGCCATGAAATTGATTTTGAATAGAAGCTTCTAACAGCTCAGAATTGGACTTATGGCTAATCACTTAGTAAAACCACACACGGCTTGATGCCGCGCCGAATCGGAGGACTGACATAATAGAGGAAGACTTCGTGTAATTAGTCATTCTTGTGAACCCATTCCTGCTTGCCTCTCTTCTGTACCGGGTCTGCTTTGGCGATTAGAATGATGAGATCGCTTGCTTATGGTGTCGACGAAACCTGTTCGTCCCTATAATAAGCACCCCAAACTCACGAAGTGAGTTAGTCTGGCGATCATCGAGCTTCGTGTTAGACACCTCAACATATCTTCAAACACCCAAAATGTCCAACCACGCCATTGTCATCGAGTCACCGGCCACATCCAGGTTGCTGAAACGTCCATTCCAAGCTTCGAGACGACTACATCATCGTCAATGTGAAGGCTGTCGCCATCAACCCCTCAGATGTTCTTCATGTCGACTACTTCGCATCGCCTGGCGCCCGCGTCGGTTGTGACTATGCTGGAGTCGTAGAACAAGTTGGGTCTGCCGTCACCAAGGCTCTTGCCAAGGGCGACCGAGTTGCCGGTGTCGCCCACGGCTCCAACGCCGTGCATCACGAAGACGGTGCGTTTGCCGAGCATATTACTGCCAAAGGCGATCTGCTTCTCCGCATCCCGGATAATGTGAGCTTCGAAGAGGCTGCCGGCCTGGGTGTTGGTGTCACTACTGTTGGCCAGGCGCTGTATCAAAGCCTCGGCCTCCCAACCCCCGATGCGCCCGCCAAGGAGAAGTTCCCTGTCCTCATTTACGGCGGCAGCACCGCGACTGGAGCTCTTGCTATTCAGTTCGCAAAGCTTTCCGGTCTTGAAGTTATCACTACGGCATCTCCTAAGCATTTCGACGACGTCAAGTCACTCGGCGCCGACGCTGTCTTTGACTACAATTCCGAAACAGTCATCCAGGACATCAAGAATGCCACTAAAGGGCAGCTCAAGTATGCCCTCGACACCATCTCCAAGGAATCCTCCGCCAAGATCACCGTCGGCGCATTCAGCGATGACGGTGGTATCTACACTACGCTTTTACCTCTACCTGCCGAACTCATCGCTTCCATCAATGACAAGGTCACAGCCAAATTCACGCTAGCCTATTCGGCCGTTGGCGAGGCTTTCGAGTTTGGTCAGCCATTCGCTGCAAACCTAAATGATTTCGCGTTCGCTAGCAAATTTTGGATTCTTGCTGAACGGCTTCTCGGCGAGGGCAGGATCAAGGTCCACAAGCCCAGCGTCAACGACGGCGGCCCAGGCTTGAGCGGCGCGCTGAAGGGAATCTCATTGGTACGAGAGGGTAAGATTAGCGGGAGGAAACTGGTCTACACCCTGTAATGATTCTACAATTTATATACCGCCCATCGACTATTTCAACGCTTGGCAGTATGCTATTGGCTGATGGGAGAGGGTGCCTGTTAGCATTATGTCAACAGGAAAGGCTCTCAAAGTCTTAAAAGACGCATTTGGGGGACTATCCTAGTGTATGGTTTGCTTGTAGACACTGACTGTATGTAAGCGGTTCGGTTTTTCCCCGTAAACTTCCAGAGCACGGCGTATTTCAATTTGGTATATTAAGATACCAATGTTGTATCGCGTCTTCCATTTGGTCTGTCACATGGCCAGATTAAATCATGTCTCCTTATGCAGCCTGATGCTATTAGTCACACTCTTCAGCCCGTGAAGCTGTTCGGCGCTTCGGGTGCACGCAGTGCGCTGTGTTCACCGTTCTAAATTTTGAGATGTCAAACAGGCTTCTTAGGTTTAGTTTTTCGGCATGATTTGGAATATAATGGCCTGTAGTCGGTGAGCTTGTACGTTATCAGAGTAGTCACCTGGTTTCTTGATCTGTGGGAGCAAGGGAAGGGCAAAGTCAAAAGGCGACTATTGTTTCGCCAGGGGCAAAGTCCGCTCGAAAATCCGCAACACTAGAATCCAAATCCACGTTAGGTTCCACTGTCAAGGTGAAAGCGTACCTGGCTTACAAATGACTGTACTGGATTTTGCTCTCGGAAAAAATTATCAAATCTGTAATCACGATGGGTGCGGTAACCTCGTCTGACACTAACGTCTTGACCTAGCTTGGGCCTGTCTCTAACACTCAATCACTACTTATACAGCCCACGGCGAGCCCGTGTCTTTCTTGCACTCTATTTCCATCACTTTTTTGACTCCTTCGACAATTTCCGCAATGCTGTTCCCTCAGATCTGTTCGCTGGCTTTGGCCGTTGCTCTCATCTCTCCCGCTCTTTCCTTGTCCCTCCCCAAGTATAAGGGTCTCAAAACATCGCTCAACTCAAGCATTCTTCGCGTTACCTTTCACAATCCGTCATCTCCCGTCAACTTGTGGGATAAAGACACTCAGGATGACTTGACCGACCTTGTATTTCGACTCCAAAAGGATGATTCAACCAAAGTTGTGATCTTCAATAGCGATGTTCCCCGATTCTTTGTGGCACACCTCGACCTTACTTTGCCCAGCTTAGCTGAACGTAAGTACATTCCTCAAACTGGAGCAAGATAGTTGGCAATCATTACTCACCTATTACGTATCAGCCGGATTTATCAAGTCATTTGGAACGCTCATGTATAATATCTCGACACTGCGCCAAGTTACTATTGGTGCGGTGGAGGGAAGAGCCCGAGGTGCGGGTAATGAGCTTCTCGTCGCCCTTGACATGCTCTTCGCAACCAAGACGGATACGGTCTTTGGCCAGCCAGAGGTGGGATCTGGCTTGTTCCCGGGTGGCGGTGGTAGCCAATATCTTCCTGGCTTGATTGGCAGAGGACTCGCAATGGAGTACATCTTGAGCTCTATGGATATCACCGCTGGCGACGCAGAGAATATTGGCTGGATCAATAAGGCGTTTGACACTTCCTCTGAATTGTACGACTAGGTCAACAAGTTGGCTGCCCGCCCCAGTCTCTTCCCCCTGACGGCCTTGCATGGAGCTAAGAAGAGTATCAACCGCGCTTCGGCACCGTCTCTGGACCACGTGGTTGCCGACGCCAGGGACTTTTACAAGCAGCAATCTGATCCTCTAGCTCGGAAGATTGCCAATCAGTCGGCGGCTCTAGTTGCAAAGGTTCCTGTGGTAGAGCTTGAGCTCAACCTCGGTGACACTATTCCCCTCCTTTACACCTAGAGGTTGATACAGGTGGCGATACTTGCACTTTATAGCTTGTTTCTTGACACATGTATTTAGTTTTACCTATAGTAGACGTAGCTTCGGGTGCTAGAAGGTTTACTCCAGACCGCATCCAATAATAGAACGAACCGTTTCTGTCTAACTATTCCGGAAATGGAGAGGCGTGATGTTTTATGTTACAAGTTTATAGCCGTTCTTCACTACTTTAGTAGAATGAGAAATGGATTGTAGCTGAAAATATAGCTTAGTAACGACAGCAAAGAGTCACCACCAACCGTAGGGAAGAGTGTGCCAAGAACGACACGATTAATCACTAAATCCTTCTTACTCCCATTGTTCTTCATTGAAGTTGGCATCATTCGGTGGCTCTCCTATCTGACTTTTCTGGATGACGCCCCAAAACTTGTTTTAGGTGCCCGATCCGGGACGCAAGTTCAGGTCGATCCGCTCAACAGTTCATCGGTAGGTGTGGTGGATGCTCACGTCAGAAGACTTGGTGTTTGTTTATGGCTCCAGTTGCCAGAACTGGCAAGATTAGATCTATGGGAAGAAAATTCTTGAAATTCGACGCGCTGAATAATGGACAATTCCTGAGGATCGGAGGCGTGACTAAATTATCGGAGGCGGAGTCGGAGGCGGGCTCACTTAAATGCTTTAGAGGTCTAGTATAGACCAACTCCGCCTTTAGTCCGCAAAAGGTTTCCGCAACGTTGGGTGTCTATGGCCTGGGTATAAAGAAGGGATTTAAGGTCAAATGTTACCACTGACATCCAGCACTGTCGGCATCTCTCTATTGTAAACTTCAACTCACTATGACGTCGACACAACCTCTTAGAATTATTGCTGTGGTTGGGGCTACAGGAACTCAAGGGAAGGGTGTTGTCCGCGCCTTGTTAGATTCCTCAACATCCTTCCATGTACGCGCCATCACGCGAGGCCCGGAGAGTCCTACAGCTCAGCAACTCTTGTCTGAGAATTCGCATAGCAGCAGGCTGAGCGTCGTTCGTGGCGATGTCTATGATGCCGATAGCTTGCTCGCCGCATTTGATGGGGCATACGGTGTGTTTGCTATGACGCAGAACTTCCTCCCGGGGCGCACGTTTGATACCGAGGATGACCTCCGACATGAGCTAGATGCCGGACAAAACATCATCAATGCTGCAGAGACCAGTCGAATCAAGCACTTTGTGTTCAGCAGCTTGCCGAGCATCACAGAGGCGAGCAACGGTCGTTACACAAAGGTCTTCCATTTCGACTTCAAAGCCCAGATTGAGCAGTGGGCACGAGACAGGCTCGCGGCTGTTACAATCCTCGTGCCAGGTATGTCTACCCAGGAACAGTGATTTCGCTTAAGCTAAGGCCCATTACAGGAATGTTCTATGGCAACCTACTCTTGCCGACCTACTGCCGAAGAGATGGTAAGCTAGACCATTATTGAAACGTCTTCTCATTCATGCCCAAATTTACTCACAGAGTACAGATAATGGAACTGTACGGTTTTGCCCTCCACTTCCCGGTCATACTCTCGCGGGTTGGGTCGACGCCGCACACGATGTCGGCGTATTCGCACGCGGTATGTATTAGGAACAGAAGAGATACATTTCCAAACAACGCTAACCGCGTCTGATATAGCTGTATTCCTAGCTGGTCCAGAAAAGACCGCTTCTAAGACTTACCCCATCGAAAGCCCCCAACTACGCGTTGCAGACCTGGCAGGAATCTTTTCAAAGGTCACATCCGAGCCAGCAAGATTCGAGGACATCAGCCTTGAAGAGTGGACTGCGACTGTTACCTACGTCACTGGCAAAGGCTTCGAGGAAGATATACGACAGATGGCACAGTGGGTAGCTGACGCACCGCCGGACAAAATCGCATATGGGACAATGAGCCCGCAGGATGACACCTCTTGGGAGGACCTCGGTGTCAAAGCAACCACCTTTGAAGAGTGGTTGAACAAGACCAACTGGAAAGGTCCATGATGCTTGTAGTTTAGTTGGTGAGGAGGCTGCGCGTACAATCAGATATTTGGGTAGACTTGTTTGGGATGAAAATAATTAGTCATATCCCTTAACTTTCCATGACCATTGTGAATGAATATACTGCTTACATGCGTCGACATAAACTTAAAGACGAGCATTAGAGCCTACGCCTAGAAGGGATAAAATATTCTCTTGTCAAAGTATTTAATCTACCCGAATTTGAACATTACTAGTACTAAAGACTGAGGTGCGCCCAAACTCCAGCTTCTTCAGCATCAGCTCCTCTTAGAGTGGTACGAGGTCGGGTCTTGAAACTACTAGTAAGACCCCATTTTTGGTTGTTTTATCTTCGTCCGTAAGTCGTGTGGTAGACGGTACGAAGAAGGAGTTGGGTTCGCTTCTGTGCTTGTTCTGCACAGAATAATCTTGATCCTCCCTCACTCCTGCGGCGACATCACTTGGTGGTAATCAAGTTTCTCATCTTTTTATCACAAGTCGTTTCAAAAAAAAAATTACAGGAGGTTCAGTGAGCATTTAGCTCAATAGCATATTTATTTGGTGCACTGAGCAGCGATGGGCAAAGGTCCAAAGGCTGACTACCTATCCTAATCGACATGGTAGTAGGACCGCACCGTAGATACCTTCTACCAAGGCACCGATGTGCCATCGTAGTTCTGGAACGTCCCACTGATATCTCTAGTAGCGGCATCGATCGTCTTGACCATGGATGTCATGCTGGTGTCGACACTGATAGCGCCAAGGTCGGAGAGCTTCAGCGACGAGCCCTCCACGGCACCGGCAGCGAGGTCAGTCTCGACCAGGCCAGGGTGAAAGACAAAGCTGGTGAGCCATGGCTCCTCAAAGTGGAGGCGACGGATAAACCAGTTCAGTGCTGCCTTGCTACCGCCGTAGGGGCTCTGGGTAGGTGGGAATCCAGCCAGAGCCTCCATCGACCCGATAGAGCCGATGAGAGTTGAGATGGCGAGGAAGATCGGGTTTCCCGTCTTGCTGGCCTGGAGCAGGTCTGCCGTGGCCTGGAAAAGCGTCACAGGGCCCACTGTGTTCACCTGGAAGTGTTTGTCGATGTTCTCAACGCTGGTACTGCAGACAGGCCCTCCGCCAATTGCGATGCCAGCATTGGCAATGACGATATCGAGAGAGCTGATGCCGTGCTCTTTCTGGAGCTTGGACACTGCCGCGGCGGGGTCGGATGAGACAGTTGAGTCAAGCTTGACCGTGATCAGCTGGGTGCCCTCGGCCTTTGGCAGGTTCTGGAGGGCCTTGGACGTTGCGTGTGCAGGGTCGCGCACGCCGACAATGACGGTAGTGGAGGGCCTGGCGAGAAAGGTCTTGACGAATCCTTGGCCTATTCCACGGTTTCCGCCGGTGATAAGAATGGTAGAGGGGGCACTCATGGTGACTGATTGATGATTTGTAGTGTAAGTAATGAAGTAGCTTGATGAATGATGATGTGTTAGAAGACTTCATTATCCTGAGAGAAATGGCCAGGTTATAAAGCCAAGGTCTGTTCAATAGCCAAGGCGCATGGGTACTAGAGCCATGGCAGGTACGCACCATGTACGGAACGCTAATCACCTCGGACTCTATCTCTGTCACAGAGCCCGTCACTGTTTGGAGCCTGCGGCAACATCGGTGTTTCCGTCCAGCGGAGTCCACGTTCCGCATTCAACGGCTGGACGGACGACGGCCAGGCACTCCACTCCGTGACAGACTTGAACAGCGGAACACAATCGGGAGTATGACTACGAACCCACCGTGACACCAGCTCGGGGCTCAAAATCGTTGCTTAGAAGACCAGATACCGGACAAACTGATTGCCCCGAGTCATGAAAGTGAGCTATCTGGTCTCTTCTGTGCTTAATGGACGGTTAACCAAGCTGCTTCTGAAGCAGGTACAAACCAAAAATAGCTGTGGAAGCTTGATCAGTAATCAGTATCAAAAGGCACTAAATTGCATGAGCAGGTTGTGCTTGTTCCAGTTTATGCCGAGGAAGTATCGTGATAGTCTGGACGCTCGGCCTTATTGTGTCAATAATCCACCTCCATGATCTGTTTGGGTTAAGCTTCGGCGGACTTATATAAACCACGCGGGATTACCAAACAAATACGGATACTTGGATTTTATAACCAGTCCGAGTTTGGTTTTTAGCATTAGCATCGTAATTCAAGCAATGTACGAGTATGTTGTCACATTGCTGATTCTACCAGAGAATTGCGCAATGTCCACAAGATAGGATCAAGTCGCAAAGGATAAGTAGGTGTCCAACGCCCATTCTATTTTCATCTGGCTACATCTCGCTCGCGTTATTTTAAAGTAGCATACATCCGTACTTTCTCCTATCCATATCTCTATAATGAAGGCATACTTGCAACTCCCTTCAGTTTGCAATATTTTACCACTCCGCCGTAAGAACTTCCCTGACGAGTCCAGACTTTGATGTCCGGGATAGACTCGGTTGAGGCCTTGGTAGGCCACAAGTGAGACCTGTCTTTCTTGAGAGTTTCCATCGCGCTGGGCTAGATCACCCGATGCCCATCTTTGTTTTTAGTTCTGCCATGTGATATTCACCGACAGGCCAGTTATGTAAGCGATAAGTTGGGTCCAGTCAAAGCCTCCAATACTAGACTCCCAGATACTCGGGATTGGCTTTTTATAGTGCTGCCACCTGAGCAAGTTAACATGCGGCTTTGTTCCAAGTCATCAGAAAAGCCCACATCGTTCATGGTCACAATACCTCGAATACTACGATCTACCTCCAATATTGTCAAGTAAGCACGCGATTAGTAATTCTATGATGTTCATGTCTCTGATTGTGTATTAGAGCCGGCTTGCAGACACATTGATTAATGGAACTTCGATGGGTAACGCACCAAGTCTCGATGGCGAGAAATAGAAGCCTTAGATGGCCTCTGTATCTGAGAACGAAACAGTGCCTGGCATTTGTCCTTCGCATTCGACGGTGACAGCGGCAATTGGATGCATCCGGATTTTAATACTAAGGGAGCAATACAACCTACCAAGAGACCCATTGATATTAGTGAGTACGCTTGGCCTTCTGAACAGAACCCCGCAAACTCAGTGCACTCTCTATCTTAGCGCACTCTCCATCTTAGCGGTCTACAGGCTAACTGAGACGTGGCTCTGCCGTAACTTACTACGTGCCCAACCTCGTCTATGACAGCAACGGCACTTATTACCCCAATGGCAAATGGGCTTTATACAAATATTACGCAGGAATGACGAGCAAAAGACTTGCAGTCTCCGCGTCTGCTGATCTTCAATCCGACGTCTTTGCCACTGCACCGAAACGGACCGTGAAGATTATTGCAGGCACCAGAGCGGCCTTCGCTCGAGTGGTCAATTCAGCAAAGCTCTTGCACAACGTGGCCCCCATTTCCCTTTGCAGCTAGCTTCTATCCCCGTAGCCTTGAATAGGAATAACGCTTTTGCACCTAACGTAACTTGGGTATTCAGCAGTGCCAAATGGGGAGCGAGTGTGCATTGTGTAACCCTCCCTTATACATGATTGGCTGTTGTCGGATCACTCTTGTCTCAGAAATCCAAACACCACAACCAGCCACTGACAGCACACGGTTGAGAAAGTGCAGAGACTGCATTTCGCTAAGATGTCAACTATTAAAACAGACGCGTGCCCACACAATCAATTGAATTGACCATCCTCAGCAGATAACTTTTACACAACACTCAAGTTGTTTCTTCCCGCCTTGTCTATTTCCCAACTGGTCCATACCACCTGCTGCTTCTCCCTCCACTGTCGGCAATTAACGTCTACATCAACAACATGCTCCCATTCCACCAACAGTCTTCAGACCCCAATCCGGAGGTTACTGAGACGCCTGACGGCTCGGCCGGGCCAGCGAACACGGCAACGCACAAAAGGCCTTCCCTCAGAGTAAGTCAAAGCTATTAGGTCTGACTGTTGCGTCGCGCAATGGCAGTCATCCATTGCGTGGCTGCGCGAAGTTTGCTACAGCTGGGAAACTAACAAAGCCAACCAATTTTAGATCCTGAACGAAGGCCCGACCACCCTTGAAGAGGATCTATTCCACGGCCCTTCACTCCGATGCCTCGGTATCGGAGTCGGCCCCCACGAATATGAAGTCATCCATTCTGCGCCCGGACTGGACCTGGAACCAATATTCGAGGGGTCACACCGGCCTGAAGTCAGCCGCGAAGCCATACCGTCGTCGGTTCCCTTGGCATTCTCAAACGTACCACCTCCGCAGAGTATGTCGCTGTCCGAGTTGTCGGACACCGGAAGGTCACTTTCGTTGCCAACTGATGGCCTGTCGTCGACAATGCCATCGCAATATCACGAGATTGTAGACTCGGAAACGCAGGGAACACAGTCAACTTCTGATGGCGGGGTCCTTGGTCCAATTCTAAGGAATCTTGAATTCTCATGGGAGAATTCTGGTCTGTTGTTCGGCGGTGAACCGTTCGATGTCAGCAGAGCAGCCGCGACGCAATCTTGCAAATCCAGCTTCAACTCAAAGTCCAGGTCCACTACACCATCTCCGTCCCATCCTGGGTCCCAAGGCAGGCTGTTTGAAGGTCGGGAGCCTCATCACGCTTTTGTTAGTGGTGAAGGCTTGCTTGGTATCGGTGGTTCAACCGAGTCCTGGGTGGCGAGCGGACTGGCAGACCGTCTGGAGATAGCATCTCCAGCATTTTCGGTTAGCAGTACCGCCTCCAGGTCTGAATCCATTTCGGAGAGAGATCTCAGCATACAAGCTCCGGTTTCTATACAGGCTGCCATTGCGCAGGACCAGGACATCGATCGGATAGCCGGGTTGCTTCTCGACGACTACGTCAGGTCTTACGCACCACAGAGGACTCGGAAACGGAACACACGGAATCGGGGCGCGCATCAGGTGGGCTGCGATCCAGGCAAAAAAGCGGACACAAACAGCAACTCGGCTAAGCGAACAAGAAGGCGACCCAGCCGCAAGACCGTCAATGGGTCTAGAGACAGCGAGGACGAGGATTCTCGCGACGGGGTGCAATGCTCCGTTGGTACTACGCGCTTCAAGGACTCACGCCGCCTTGCCTGTCCATTTCTAAAATGGAACACGGCATGGTATAAAGAGACGTGCTGGGTGAAACTAACAAGAATGAGCCTCGTGAAGGATCATCTCAGAAAGAAGCACTATAAGCCGTACTGTGCTCGCTGCTACATGAAGGACCATACACCGGATCACCTCTGTATCCCTAAGCCCAGCGCGCCAGTCTCACTCATCACACTCGATAAGCTCAAGGCAATCAATGAGCGCACCGCTAGGAACGGGACGCTCGAAGAGAAATGGCAACGCCTTTACGCGGTGCTCTTCCCAGATGAACCAGTTTGTGTCGACCCGTTCTTGAGTGACCATGCATCACAGATGATGCAGAATGCAGAGCACTATTACGAATTTGGAGGTGGCCGGGAACGTCTACTGGATGGGCTGAAAGACTTGGGGTCACAGGGCCTGGAGTTACGGGACCAGGGGTTAGTTGAAGTCTGTAAGTTTATTTACGAGCGGTGGCTCTCACAGGTATTGATCATGTGCACTTCCGGCGGTGAGGCGCATTCTACTGACGGCGTGCTGGGGGAACTACCTCGTGACGACGATCAAGCCGGCGAACCTGCTTATCCTGACCTGGTCCTGGATCCAAACGCAGTTGATCCGAACAGTCCCGCCCTAGGACTGAACGGAAACTTCGCGTTGATGCCAGAAGCATTAAGCATCGCAGGTGTCAACGGCTGGGAGCCTGAGAACATCGCTGGAACCGAGGAGGTAGGCCATACTGGGCTTGAAAATGACACGTTGGGGGCTCCTATGAATTCTTTTGGACTCCGGACAGTTGATGAATTCTCGCGTCTATTGTTGTCGGGGGAAGACGAAGCGTACGAGACTGGATATGCAGGTGCATCGCTGGGGTGGAATATCTAATGCTGACTCGAGGTGGTTCGGATCTGCTATCGTTTAACAGACGATAGGTCATTCAAAGATGTAGATTTGGTAGTCAAATGCGTCGCGATTTCAGTACTATCAACGCAAAGTTTAATATACACCAATCCAGACAAGCGATTTGATGCAAGTAACAGGGGGTGGATGTTCCTCAATATTAAGTCACCAAGGCGACTCAGCTAGCCATACCAGTGACGTATACCATCTTAACGCGACCCAACCCTTTTATCAAATAGCAATTCGTTAGGGAAACCCGTATATGGCCTAATTAGTTCCGGAGGGGAACGACGAGGGGCAAGCTAAGAGAGGAAGGGAGGGGCCTGGCGATTGTTGCAGGGGCTATCATCTACCCTGTCCAAACACCGAAAAGCCGAGCTTGGGTGGTTCAGTGCTGTCATCTGCCTTGACCTAAAGAATCCACTTTGACTATCTCAGACACACTCATACTAGTCACCAGTGACAGCCTAGAAGCGATGAAAGCATCATCCGAGTACGTAGACTACCGTTCAAACCGAAATACTACTAGTCTATGACCTGGGTTTCCACAGAAAGGGTAAGGTTGCATCTTAGATATGCTTATAGGCCCAAGTAAGGATGCTGACCGACAGATACGTCCAATACACCATCCCGCGATGTGGATAGTTCCATCTCGCTAGTGATTAGCCGGAACAGAATTTGCGCAGTACTATCAAAATCATCACCGACTACTCCCAGATAACAATCGGCCTCACAATGTCAGACTCCCAGACTGAGCCCCCTGCGGACTCCTTCATCGAACTGGATAAGGGAAAGGAATACTGGGAGGGCATTAGTCCTGATGTCAACGGCATGCTGGGTGGCATCCCCACCTCTATGCCGTCCATATCCCGGGTCGACCTCCAAGGTTCACGAACTTTTCTGGCGAGGCTCGGCGTCGGTATCAAAACTGGCCGGAAAATGCTTCCTAGAGTACTCGAAGGAGGAGCAGGGTGGGTTATTCCGGCAGTAATTGGCGAGCGACCAAGGTGATGGCTGACGTGCGATTCTTTTACGGGCGGTGTAGGATTGGCAGGATCACTGAAGGACTCCTTCTCAAGCTGGCAGAGCAGGTAGATGTCATTGAACCTGTGGCGAAGTTCACAGAGTCGCTTCGAGGTAAGCCTGGTGTAGGCGACATTTTCAATGTCGGTCTCGAGGGATGGCAGCCGACAGATGGAGTCTTGTACGACCTGATCTGGATTCAATGGTGCGCTATGTATCTGGATGACGAGCTGTTGGTCCAGTTTCTCGAGCGATGCAAGGCTGCTCTAAATCCGGATGGGGGAATCATCGTTGTCAAGGAGAACATAAGCACATGGGGTGTCGACAAATTCGATGAAGTTGACAGTAGTGTCACGAGGTGCGTTCTTTATGCAACAGGAATATCGGCGTTCCTACTTGGGCTAACCATTCAATAGGTTGGACGGGAAGTTTCGGCACCTGTTCAAGCGAGCCAATTTGCGGCTTGTCAGGACAGATGAGCAATCAGGTCTACCCACATCTGGAAACCTGCGGTTGCTCCCCGTTAGGATGTATGCATTAAAGCCCGAAGCAGGGGCTGATAGTGATGCTTCTTGACATTATCAAAACACACCTATGTTACTTGGATAAGTCCTCGGTAGATCCGGCTGGCACACACTCGACAACCCAGTGAAGGCAATATTTTGCGTTAGCTTTACGAGAATAAGAGGGTTAGTGCGAGTTACTTGATGCATACTGAAGCAGGTACTTCGTCCCCTGAACAGTGTTTCTGAAAAAGGACGGCGTCACTGGGGAACTTACCTCTTAATTCTAATATCTACAGTATTGGGAATACAATGAGATCCAGAAATCTAAGGCTACCTGGGTGATAAAAAGAAAGACCACGTGCGAGTGATTTCCTTTCAGGTCGACACATAAATCCCAACGGTGCTTGATTTGCTAGGATACCGTCCTCTGCTCTACTCATGACCCTTAGAAACCTGACGCGATCTGGACTTTAGGACGCGTATTGCGTATCTTAGTCTAGTCTTCAAATAACCCTCGTTAAATAGGTAGCATTGAATATGCAATTACATCACTTCTGAGCTTCAATACAGCGAGCGCAACTAAATTCAAACGAGCCAGCAAATATGCAACTAGGTAACCCGCTTCAGCTTTCCAACTCTGCAAATACTTGGATCTACTCAAAGCTTTCTTCTTCATCCGTTCAGCCATATGGCAGACATTCAGGCTCTCACTCACTGGGCTAAGGCTAATGGGGTGCAACTAAACGGCATCAAGCCTTGCAACATCCCCGATCGCGGCATTGGAATTTTAGCAACGCGCAACTTGAAGGTACCTATCTCACTAAAATAGACAAACAAATCTAAACGTTGCAACAGGCTGGAGATATCATCCTTACAATACCTGTGAAGATTGCGCGTAGTATAGCTACGGTGCCGAAGCGCATTTCTCGCAAACTTCACTCAAACACATCCATCCACTGCCTGCTTGCTGCACAACTAGCTCTCGACAAGCCAACACAACCTAAATGCTGGGCTACGTTGTTGCCGTCTCCCTCTGATTTCGCAACCGCCCCGATCATGTGGCCAGAGGAGCTCCAGGATCTTCTCCCACGGCAGGCCAAAAAGTCCCTGGACAAACAAAAGGCCCTATTCTATAGGCATTGGAAAATCTGCGCAAAAGCCTTCCACGATCTCCGGCGGGAAGATTATCTATATGCCTGGCTCCTTGTAAACACGAGGACATTTTTTGATGAAACTCCCAAGACGATGTCGTTCCCCTGGCACGATAGACTGGCTCTGCTGCCAGTTGCGGACTTGTTCAACCATGCAGATAGTGGGTGTGAGGTGTCAGCATCATCGCAGAATTTTGTCATTACCGCCGATCGCGTGTATGGCATTGGCGAGGAAGTCTATATTAACTATGGAGAACACTCCAGCGACTTCCTGTTGATTGAGTATGGTTTTGTTCCAGAGAGTAACCGGTGGGATGAGGTCTGTCTTGACGATGTGATTCTGCCAAGACTAAACACCACACAGAGAGCTGAGCTAGAAAGCAAGGGATTACTGGGCGGGTATCTGTTGCAGCATCAAACCACCGTCTGTAACGGAACGCAAGCAGCCATACACTTGCTATGCAGGAGCAAGGACACAGAAAATGAACCGGTCTCACAGGAAAAAGCGAACGAGACGCTATTGCGCATTCTGAACGATTTTCTGGTGGAGGTCAAGAGTACTTTAGGGAAGATAGAGATGCTGCGTGTTGGCAGCCAGTCCCAGCGAGCGATTCTTGCACGTCGGTGGAAACAGATGGCAATTCTAGTGTCACAGACCGTCCAACTCCTCAGCAGCCAACGGCAGGACTGAAGGTAGAACATTGTGCTTAGAGAGCGTGCATGCACCGGAATTCAGGGCAGAAAGGAGCAACGGCTGGTACTTTGAGAGAATAGAAATAGACACTAAGTTCAGTTCGGCTTTAAACATTCACAATCAAACATCCTTATTGGTTCGGGCAGTCAGCCTCTTCCTTTTATTCTGTAGATAACATGATGAATGGGGCTTTTAAACTCAAATCGGAGTAGGGATAACATACACGCAGATGATTGCATAGACTACGTAGTAAATATGAGGCGAGAAGAGATAACACAACATGGTGCTTCGGCTCGATGTGGGTCGGTGTTGGTCGTCAAGCCGAGGAGGCGCACTTGCAACCGGAGCCGAGAAGCTTGGCATTCTCGAAGCAAGCATTATCGCCTTCTATTGACTAGGGGTCTGTGAATTACATGGCCTATTCGTCATCCCAGCGTGCATCGAAAACTCCGTGCGTTCGTCTTCAAAGTCCGGTCCCTTGAACGACGTGAATCCCGCCTCATCCAGAACCCGTCTTATCTTTGATCTAATGACAACTGAGACCAATGCAATTACTCTCTCTGATTCCCATGCTTCATTTGCGATTTTCAGACCCTTTCCAAAATATGCCCCTTGAATTCGATCGGACGCGAAAATTCTTAGCGTCCTTACTGCTTAGAAACAAACGCCAAGACGCCTGTCGGATTTGCCCGACGGGATTAGCACGGCATATGCGACCGGGGTTCGCAACAGACACGGCATTGGCAAGTAAATTCCCCCCCCTAAATGGCGTGAGGCAACGATTGTTGGGAGCAGTTCCATTTTTCTCACAAAAAACGCGGACCTCGGTTCGGGCGGTTTATACTAAAGTAGGAGCCTCGCCCGTCCTCTCGGCGCCGAATACGTGTTTCACCATGACGACACTCACCAGGGCCGGGCGTTTGACGTGGCCAAGATAACGAAAACCTCGACGAAAAGTGGGTGTTGGAAGTATTTGCTTGGTTGCGGCACCAAGATAATTGTTAGCACCCTCAACAGTTCGTCCCCACGCAGCGAGATGCCGAGGCATAGCGTAGACGAGATTGGCCACCGCCGTGGGCCGTGCTGTTGCTTTGATATTAATATCTTGACGCCCAAATCCTCTAGAATGGGCTTTTCTTCTGGCTTTGTGACAACCCGTTGAAGTCATTATTCCAGCAACAATGGCGGAAATGCAAGCAATTGTCGAAATTCCTGAGCCCAAGGGGTTGCCATTTGTTGGCAACATCGGGGCTCTCGACCCTGAATTTCCTCTTGGGTCGATGAAGGCGTTGGCCGATCAATATGGTAGGCATTCCTCGCTTAATGTGTCGGCGCAAACTAACTTTGGCATTCAGGTGAGATCTATCGCTTGCGATTCCCTGGCAGGACGGTTGTCATCGTCAACACGCAAGCGTTGGTCAATGAGACGTGCAACGAGAAGCGATTCAAAAAATCAGTAAACTCGGCATTAAATGTACGCCCCTTCAAAGCACAACCGCATGCAGAATCTGTCCTGATTATTATCATAGCAAGTCAGAGAGGGTGTTCACGATGGACTATTCACAGTAAGTCGCCTTAATCAAGCCGGTGCATTCGTTATTAACCTCCATTGCAGGCAAAAATGGGAGAGGAAAATTGGGGGATTGCTCACCGAGTACTCATGCCAGCATTCGGACCCCTTTCCATCCGAGGCATGTTCGATGAGATGCACGATATCGCGTCCCAGCTCGCTCTCAAATGGGCACGATACGGACCCGACTCTCCAATTGCGGTGACGGACGATTTCACCCGACTAACGCTCGATACGCTCGCATTGTGCTCCATGGGCTATCGGTTCAACAGCTACTACTCGCCCGTGCTTCACCCATTCATCGAAGCCATGGGCGATTTCCTCACCGAAGCCGGCGAGAAGCCGCGTCGACTGCCACTCCCCGCCTTCGTCTACCGGACCCGGGAGGAGAAGTTCAGGAACGATATTGAGGTCATGAGGAGCACCGCGAAGGAAGTGCTGGAGGCGCGCAAGGCGGGCAACAGTGACCGAAAGGACCTTTTGGAGGCCATGCTGAGCGGCGTGGACTCGAAAACGGGCAAGAAGATGACCGACGAGAGCATCATGGACAACCTAATCACCTTTCTGATCGCTGGACACGAGACAACATCCGGCCTTCTGTCATTTGCCTTCTACCAACTTCTCAAGCACCCGCACACCTACCAAAAGGCAAAGCAGGAAGTGGATGAGGTGGTAGGAAAGGGTGTCATTGAGGTTGGACACCTGTCGAAATTGCCATACATCAACGGTGTCCTCCGAGAAACCCTCCGCATCAACGCCACGATTCCCCTATTCACTGTCGAAGCATTTGAGGACACCCTTCTCGCCGGCAAATACCCCGTCAAAGCGGGCGAGACCATTGTCAACCTCCTCGCCAAATCACAGCTGGACCCTGCGGTGTTCGGCGACGACGTAAACGACTTCAAGCCGGAGCGCATGTTTGACGAAAACTTCGAGCGCCTGAACCGCGAGTTCCCCAACTCATGGAAACCCTTCGGCAACGGCATGCGCGGGTGCATTGGGCGGCCCTTTGCTTGGCAAGAAGCTCTGCTTGTGATGGTGATGCTTCTCCAGAACTTCAACTTTGTCCTGGATCCCGACTATGCCATCGACTACAAGCAGACCTTGACGATCAAGCCGAAGGACATGCAGATGCGCGCCATCCTCCGCGATAACCTGACGCCGACGACTCTAGAGCGCCGACTGGCCGGAATGGTGGTCCCGGAGACAAAGGCAGAGAAGACTTCCACGAATGGCATCGCCGGAGAGAGCACCAGCGGAGTTCCTATGACGATTCTCTACGGCTCCAACAGCGGAACCTGCGAGTCTTTGGCACGGCGCGTCGCAACTGATGCTGCTGCCCACGGATTCCGCGCCACCAAGATCGATTGTCTTGATAGCGCGAACGATAACCTTCCCACGGATCAACCAGTAGTCATCATCACAGCATCATACGAAGGACAGCCTCCCGACAACGCGGGTCACTTCGTGGCCTGGATTGAGGGCTCCAAACCAGAGCAGAAGCCACTCAAGGACGTCTCGTATGCTGTCTTTGGATGCGGCCACAAGGACTGGGTCCAGACCTTCCACCGCATCCCCAAGCTGGTCGACACCACTCTCGAGGAGCTGGGCGCCACGAAACTGGTCGACATCGGCCTCACCGACGCGTCGACGAGCGAGGTCTTCGCCGACTTTGAGGCTTGGGAAGACAAGAGCCTGTGGCCTGCGCTAACCGCCCGCTACAATCCGACGATCCCGACCAACGGCGCCGAGAAGGGAGTGGATGTGGTCGTTTCGAACCTCAGGACCCTGACTTTGCGACAGGATGTCACGGAGGCCCGGGTGGTTGAGACGCGGAGCTTGACAACCGGGGATGACAAGAGGACAGCAAAGAAGCACATTGAGATCCAGTTGCCTGAGGATATGTCGTACACCGCGGGCGACTATCTAGCCGTCCTACCGATCAATCCTCAGGAGACTGTTCACCGTGCCATGCGACGCTTCAAGCTTCCGTGGGACGCTCATCTGGAGATCAACACCAGCGGCTCAATGGCCCTGCCGACGAACACTTCCATCCCGGCGAATGATATTCTCAGCTCATATGTTGAGCTGTCTCAGCCAGCAACAAAGAGAGTAAGCAGTTCATTCGGGTCCTTTCAATGGTCACTATACTAACAGAAGCTCAATAGAACTTGCTCACCATCGCCGAAGCTGCAACAGATGATGCTACGAAGGCTGCTATTCGGGACCTTGCCAACGATGCGTACACAGATGAAATTAGCTCCAAGCGGGTTTCTGTTCTGGATGTTCTAGAACGCTATCCAGCCATTGATCTTCCCATTGGCGAGTTCCTCTTCATGATGCCGTCCATGCGCATTCGACAATAGTAAGCCCTCGCTTGACTTATTCCCAAGTTTCAGTCCACACCTAACGAATGCACAGCTCAATCTCTTCGTCACCGCTCTGGAATCAATCACATGTCACCGTCACCTTCTCCGTCCTGAATGAACCGTCTCTCTCCGGCAGTGGCCCCTATCTAGGTGTAGCCTCATCCTATCTCGACTCCCTTAGCAAAGGCGACACGCTGCACGTCGCCATCCGCCCGTCCCAGGCTGCATTCAGCCTTCCCTCTGGTCCCGAATCAACGCCTATAATTTGCGTGGCCGCCGGTACTGGCCTGGCACCTTTCCGCGGATTCATCCAGGAGCGCGCGGCAATGCTGGCTTCGGGTCGCAAACTGGCTCCAGCCGTCCTGTTCTTCGGCTGCCGACAACCAGAAACGGACGACCTTTATCGCCAAGAGCTGGATAAGTGGCAAAGCATCGGCGCCGTAGATGTGCGACGAGCATACAGCCGGGCTTCGGAGAAGAGTGAAGGCTGTCGTCATGTCCAGGACCGCATGTGGAAGGACCGCGAGGACATCATTGACCTGTGGCAAAAGGGTGCCACTGTCTTCGTTTGCGGATCTAGGGGTGTTGCTGAGTCGGCAAAGGAGTCGATTATCAAAATCAAGATTGAGATGGAAAGCAGAATAGACGGGAAGACGGACCTGGAGACTACCCGAAAGTGGTTTGAGTCTTTGAGGAACATCCGCTACGTAACTGATGTGTTTGATTAGATTGAGTTAGGTGACAGTAGCGACGGATAGACATAGAATTTTTCTCAGGATATTATGGAAATAGATTAGAGGGTTTTATTTCGTACAGCGTATTACAAGTTATCACCTTTATCACAGGCTTTTCGGTACATCTGAGGCCGATGTCATATCAGGCCAAGAACAAGCCTACCCTAGATCATTCCCAGAAAACACAGTTGTAACGCTTTAATAAGGTGTGCATTATCCTCCGATAAGGCAAAGGGGATACAGGAAGATTTAATGATGTCTAATGTCGGCATTAAAAAGTAGAGCGACCGACGTACTCTCACCAATGTCTAACGTGACCAACCTCAAGTCAGGGAGGTTGATTCTTCAAACTCGTATGAAACAATCACACAATCTGCACACGGTACTAATTCGATCAAATGGAATTATGGTAGGCAGAAAGTTTAATGAGGTTCTAATTTTACAAAAGAGCAAGTTACTTGAACGAAAAGCATACAACAGTTTATGAAGTCTAATAATCGCGTTGCTAGAAAGCAAGAAACGTATGAGGCACAATTGTTTAGTCATGACTTTAAGGTTTCAATATAAATTAAATCAACGATAACGAGTGTATAATAGTAGTAAGCTCCTCGTACAATTAGGTATGCTTATGAAGAAGTCAGACCGCTTGAAAAGTTCCAGCGCGTCCTTAAAAGTGAGCTTTCCCATCACTCAGACAGAAAAGAGCCAAAATCACCGATCCAGCATTCATATCCAGATTTAACTAATATTCCACCTGGGACTACATTTAGTAGTAGATGGGGTTCTTGGGGTCAGTCAAGTCGAAAATGACGGAGCTGTGAGGACGAGCACCGCCACGGCTCTTGGTGAAGATTGACTCAAAGTCAATGGATCGGTTGAAGCTGAGGGAGCCGTCGTCGAGGAGGTCAATCCAGTGGCCCTTGTAGTCGCCAGGGGTGTTGACAACAGAGATCTGTGAAAGCAAAGGTCAGAAAGGTTCATGGGTATTGTAGAAAATGGATTGCTTACATCTCCACCCTGGACAAAGTAGCCAGTGACGAGAAGGTTCTTCTTATCAGGAGAGATCTTGACGTAGTGGGGACCGATGATGGGCTGGGTCTCGTTGGGGTCGTCCAGACGCTTGACGTTGTCGAGGTCGGAGATGTCGAGGACAGCGATGTGGTTGCCGAGAGTGATGGTGAAGTAAGCGAGCTTTCCGTCGGCGGAAATATCGGAGTAGATAGCAAGAGACTCCTTGGCCTTGTCGCCGAGATCATACAGGCGCTCAGCAACACCCTGGTTGCCCTTGGCGTCCTTGCGGAAGGGGTAGATGATCCAGACCTGGCCAGGACCGACAGCACTATAATTGGGTCAGTTGTGTTCAAGATTGCTTCATGTTTAGGTTGGGACTCACGTGGCGATGGCAGCACTCTCCTTGTTACCGGGGATGAACTTGACGTCCTGGATACCTTGTCCCTGCGAATGTGTCAGCGGTTGAGTCGGTGCACATGTAACAGTGGATATCTTACGTGGGGTATAGTAATGGTGGAGAGGATCTTGCGAGAGTCGAGGTCCCAGAGTCGGAGGGTGTCGGCCTTCTTGATTCCGGCGGTGGGCTTCAGAATCGACAGAGGCACGACGAAGTCAGAGGTGAGGATGATCTTCTTCTCCCAGTCAATGCTCAGGCCATGAGGGTTGAACTGCTCGCCGAGGATGTTAAGAGTACCCTCGACGTCCTCGGGCCACTCGTGGAGGATGTTGCCATCGGCGTCGGTCTCGACAAGACGGCCGGGGGAAGTGCCAACGGCGCTGCCCATGTAGGTGATGAAGAAGCCACTGCAACATGGTTAGATAAAGTAAAGCAAATGGGGGATTCTTAACGTACCCCTCGGGCTTGGCTCGGATCTCATCGACGATGGAGCTCAGCACACCGCGGTTGCTGTGGCTGAACTTGGGGTGGTACGGGTCCGAAGTGTCAAAGTAGAACGCCGTGTCCTGGGTCTTCAGGAGAGACAGCAGACCACCACCGACCAACAACTGTCCATCAGTAGATGGGCCCAGATGATGGGGCGAGTTGCCACTGGTGGGGACATCGGTGATGTCGATGAAGGTACCGAAGGTTTCCTAGAACGTGTAAGTGACTAGCTACTTGCAGTATATGTGGCGGTGGTCTTACATCATCCAGACTGACGGTAGCCAGGAAATCCTTGTGCTTGTTGTCACCAGCTCCAGTCCAGAAGTAACCAATCTTCTTGGGCTTGATGTTGGACACCTCAAAAGGAGGGCTGTCCAGAGGAGGAGTGGGCACCTGGAGCACAGGAAGCGGAGGGGCGTTCTCGGCCAGGGGCACAGTCACCCCCGGAATCGAGGGAATCAGAGGCGGAAGGCTGAGAGCCGAGCCATGTGTGGCCAAGTAGCCCACAAGTGTGGTGAGGGAAACCAAAGAAGGCATTGTGTGGACCTTGCGAATGCGAAGACAGAAGAGGAGCTCCAATCAGTGTTGTTACTGAGTGTTGGAAGGTGTGAGCAAGTTGATGGTGTTGGCTTGAGTGATGAGAATGTTTGAGGGAGTTTCTCTGGAATATATACTTGATCAAGATTCCCGGGTGTTGGGGTCTTCCTTGGTCGTTTTTGCCTCTTTTGAACATCACCGCTCCTCTGATGCTTGTCACCATCTATTGAATTGTATCATCAAGCCTCACGAAGACACAATCCATCCTGATGATGGGGGTCTTCGACCACGGCTATCACAATTTCCGAGACCATCAGCTCTTCACTCCGGACCGTCGATGCCATCTTCCTGGAAGTCGGCTAGTCCAGATGGTGTCATGATGAAAACACGAGAAAGCGTCAACCAGAAAGGAAACTGTTTGATTGTTTTTGGCGCTGATCAGCAGAAAGGTCTCTCTCCCCAACGCCCGAGCCCTCGACGAATGGGCAATTGTGACATCATGCATGGGTTCGCCTTGAGGCCGCGTGTGATGATTTGTCCAGGCACGTCGGGAGTCACTAAGCGGTGCCTTAGCTCGTTTGCCCTGTTGGGTCAGTCACAAGGCTCTTGGACAGGAATGGCAACGAGACAATCCAAGACAAGCATGTGTGGATGTCAGTGTTAATATGTTTTAGCTTCTTCTAGTCCCTCGTCCACGTTCGTACACGGTAGGTTGTCTGCATCGTGTTTTGATACCGCTTTGGTTATATTTCGATCAGCACTTCTAGGGGATGATACCACTCCCCTGGGATATTCACCATGCCCGTGCCTGTCTCTCATCTCAGTTCATGCAAGCTTACATCTGGCAGCAAAGGGTGAACCAACCAAAAACAGGCAACTAGCCTTACAGCACCGTGTCTTAGCAACGCCCTGATTACCCCATGAGTCCCGCAGATGCCGCCCCTAGTCCAACATGGCACCCGTGTCTTTGATGCGCGCACAGATCGCCGGTAGGTGTCGTGGGGGTGGACTTTTCGGGAGCCCTGAGGTCCGAGCCGACTACATCGGGAACCTGAAGGCAGCTTGACAGGCTAGGATGGGATGCCAGGCTCGATCTGTGGGTGATCGCCACGATAGCTTTACCCTTGGGAACAGACGCCTTGTTAGCTGGGATTGCGACTTTCATCTTCTTCAGACCACGTTGGATCCACGCCGATGGACCGAAGCTGAAGGCGATGCTGTGAATGCACCATGGCGTACCAGGCATTACTAGAGGAGGTAACCTTTTTTATTTGTTTTGGCATTTTAAGGCTAGAGAACGGGTGACAAGTGGACTCTTTGAGTTCCATTGCTTTAATCCGAGAGAAAACCGAGATAATAGGGAACGTTCCGACGAGGCGGATCAGGGGTAAGCATCAGTCTCCAGTCCTTTGAACCGCAACGGATCAACAGGAACAAGACGTTGCCATTGCGCGAGAGAAAAAAGAAATAGGATATTCATTACCTTCACCTTACGCTTAATACGTGATCGAATAGCGAGGCCTGTCATTCGCTGGCGGAGTCTTGAGCCGCTCAACGTCGGTGCTAAGAATGCGGATCAATCACGTTATTCAAACCACCGATGTCGAAACCCCCGGATTTTGCGCCAGGCCTCATGGGAACTTGCTTTCAAGACGGGATCGTCCCTGCGCTGTCCACACCCAAGGAACTGCCGGCTTGGATCTCTCTTGGCAATATTCTTTGCAGATCTTCCGGTAGCCTAGCATCCGAGCGCCATGCCGCGATGGCTTCAGTGCGGTTGACGGGTGCAGGGCGAACTGGTCACACACTACAGCCGCAAGAGGGCTCGGGGCCAATTCGTCATTTCGACCGGTGATTTTCAAGCTCCCTCTCGTCAGTAATTTGATGTGATGACGGTGATCTTGGTCGCTTTGAGACAAGGTAGTATTTGGGTCATCACGAGAGCTGTGAGCGATGATGCGTGGCAAGCCGCAGGAGGTGCTTGCTATTCGGTGCATGCCTTGTTGATTACAATCTTAAATGAACAAATGATGATATGTTTTCTATGGCGACATGGCGACGCGGCTGTGAGAAGTATAAAGACGGCTTACATAGCCTTCTGCTTCATTCAGCCCATACACTGCAACCAGCTTTCGCAGCCTCACCACCCTCCTTAGCTCCAGCATTTCCGTCGCTATGAAGTGTCCATCCGTCCTCTCAGCCTCTTTGGCTTTGACTTGGGCAGCCCAATTCGCATCTGCAGCTCCCCCAGCAGCGATCGAGAAGCGAGACGCCAAGTTCGACCAGGGCCAGCCTGACGACGGCACAAAGGGTGGCCCCATCCTCGGTATGTCTCAGGCTTCCTGAAATAACCCGGTGTCTCTTTTTCTGATCTGTCTTGTAGGAGGAACCAACAAGGAGCTTGATCTCCAGAACCCAGACAACCTTGGCCAGCAGTCCACTGACAATGGCGTGGTCCCGAACCTCAAGTGGAGCTTCTCCGACTCCAAGACACGCATCTTGAAGGGCGGTTGGGTCCGTGAGCAGGTCATCCAGGATCTTCCCTCCAGCCATGACATCTCGGGTGCGCAGCAGCACCTGTCGAAAGGCGCCATTCGCGAACTGCACTGGCACCGCGTCGTACGTGCAGCAGCTTTCCCTATTTCTTTCTCACAATCTGCTGACAGCTTCACTCAAGGCTGAATGGGGAATCGTCTACAATGGCTCCGTTCTGATCTCCGCCGTGGATGAGTTCGGCCGGTATCAGGTCGAGACGCTCAACTATGGCGATATTTGGTACTTCCCCAAGGGCGCTGCGCATACCGTGCAGGGTCTTGGTGAGGAGAACGAGTACCTCTTGGTCTTTGACGAGGCGGACTTTGACAAGGCCGGGTAAGTTCAGATGATCCGAGGTCAGTATATATCTTTGCTCATGATTGAGTAGAACGACCTTCATGGTTGACGACTGGATCAACCACACTCCCAAGGACATTCTCGCCAAGAACTTCGGAGTCGACCCCTCGGTCTTCGAGAACGTCACCAGCCCTACGCCGTACATCCTGCCCTCCGAGCCCAGCAAGAAGAACGTCACGGACGGACCGGCGGGCACTCTCCACGGCGACAGCTCGTTCGTGTACCGCACCTTCGAGCACGAGCCCGAGAAGATTGGCGGCACCGGCGGCGAGTTCTACAAGATTGACTCGACCAACTTCCCCATCAGCAAGACGCTGGCGGCCACGTTTGTGACGCTGAAGCCCGGTGGCCTGCGCGAGCTTCACTGGCACCCCAATGTAAGCGGCTTTGCGGATCTGGACGCTGGATGCAGTTTCGACTAACATGAGACAACCAGGCTGAGGAGTGGCTGTACTTCCACAAGGGAACTGCAAAGGCGACCGTCTTCATCGGCAACGCAGCGGCGCGAACCTTTGACTTTTCCGCCGGCGACACGGCCGCGTTTCCCGACAACTCCGGGTAAGTCATCCACGAGGCGTAAGGAACTCGAAGCTACGAATACTAACGCCGCCTCGCAGCCATTACATCGAGAACACGTCCGAGACGGAGGACCTGGTCTGGATCGAGGTCTACAAGTCCGACCGGGTGGCCGACATCTCCTTGACGCAGTGGCTGGCGCTGACTCCCGCCGACATCGTCGCGGCGACGCTCAACGTGTCGACCAGCTTTGTCGAGTCGTTGAAGAAGGAGAAGCAAGTCTTGATTGCGTAGGTGGCTGGAGGTTGGTGTTAGCGTCCGGGGCACTACAAGCTCGAGAGGTCTGGACGGGTGTTTACAGTTGATACTTTTCAAAATGGCTCATCGAGTCACCACGCCCAAGTATAGGGCAATTCTGGTGCGTAATCATAATCTGAGAATATTTCTTCTGGTTCAATCCAGCTGCCTGTTTTGTGGTGAATCCGTGTAGAAGGCCATCAAGGCTGCTGGTGCCGACTTCGGCGGGACGAGACAACCCCTGCGTCATCGCCGGCGATAACCAGCCTCCCTCAACTTGTATTAAGCTCCGCGACGTTCCACGCAGCAAATGAATTGAGACTCGCTCCTCAAACCTCGAACCTCTCTCCATCACACCACTCCGCCATCATGCGAGCCGCAACAATCGCCTGCGCCCTCGCCTCGGCGACGCTGTCCCTGTGCGCCGAGCAACAGGCGCCGCTCGTCGGCTCTCCGCAGCTCGACGTCCCCGCCTGGAGCGACTCGTCGGCGCCGTCGTACCGCGCCGAGCTGCTGAGCCTGCACAAGTCGCTCGTGGCCACCGAGTCCATCTCCGGCACCGAGCACGACGTCGGCGAGTTCCTCGTGCGGTACCTCGCCGACCGAGGCTACACGACCCGTCGCCAGCCCGTCACGCCGTACAACAACACGCCCGCGGCCAAAGATCGCTTCAACGTGCTGGCCTGGCGCGCCGGCGCCGACCACGATCCCAAGGTGCTGCTGTCCAGCCACATCGACGTCGTGCCGCCGCACATCCCCTACGCCATCGACGACGGGGACGTCACCAAGGAGACGATGATCCGGGGCCGCGGCAGCGTCGACGCCAAGGCCAGCGTCGCCGCCATGGTCGTGGCGCTGGACGAGCTGCTCAACGCCGGAGCGGTCGACGGCAACAAGCTGATGCTGCTCTTCGTGGTCGGCGAGGAAGTCGGCGGCGACGGCATGGCGCATTTCAGCAACGCCGTGGCCGACAAGGCGCTGCCCTACCGCTTCGACTCGGTCATCTACGGCGAACCGACGGAGAACAAGCTGGCGTGCGGCCACAAGGGCGGGCTCTTCTGCGACGTGACGGCCCGGGGCTTCGGCGGCCACAGCGGCTACCCGTGGCTGGGCAAGTCGGCCAACGAGCTGATGATCCGCGCCTTCGCCAAGATCCTCGACACCGACCTCGGCAGCAGCGAGACCTACGGCAACACCACCGTCAACATCGGCCAGTTCAACGGCGGCGTCGCCGGCAACGTCATCCCCGCCGAGGCCCGCGTCGTCATGGCCGCGCGGGTCGCCATTGGGCCTGAGGAGTCGGGCGCCTGGATTGTGCGGGACAAGATCCAGGCCATCTTTGACGAGATCAGCGCCGAGTCGTTCGAGTTCGAATGCAGCCACGGATACGGGTTCGTGGGGTGCAACTGCGATGTCGAGGGTGAGATTGGTCCAAGCATTAAGTCACAAAACAAACAGTTCGCTAACAATACAACAGGATTCGACACCATCGTCGTCAACTACGGTACTGACATCCCCAACTTCAAGGCTAACCACACCAGGTACCTCTACGGCCCTGGAAACATCCTAGTTGCACACGGCGCGAACGAGAACCTGACCGTTGCCGATCTGGAGACGGCTGTAGAGGGATACCAGAAGCTGATCCTCCATGCGCTGAAGCAATAAGCTTCACATTCCTGGAGAAAGTCTCACAAGACCTCCGTGCATATAGTCGACCTAATTTTTGGATATATACCCTCCCGCTTCCCAAAACAAAAAGGAATCCAATAAATAGATTCAATCCCCACGTGTAAAACAACTGCATGCTTCAAGCACCCGTCACCTTCGCCCATCGTTCCGGCATGATCTTGCTAAAGTCGAACTTGCCGTCCTCGCCCTTCTCAATAGCGCCCTTCTCCGTCACGACGGCGTCGATGAACTCGGCGGGGGTAACATCGAAGGCAGGGTTCCAGACCCCAACCCTCTGGTCAGCCGTGGCGATGCGAACCTTGGACGTCTCATCAACGGTACCATCGGGCTTGACTACGGCTCCGGTGATCTGCGTAAGCTCCTCCTTCTTCCTCTCCTCAATTTTGATGCCATCTCCAGTCTCAGTCTCGAGGTCGATGCTCGTCGTAGGTGCCGCAACGATAAACTTGATTCCGTGATGCTTGGCGAGAACGGCGAGCTGGTACGTGCCGATCTTGTTGGCCGTGTCGCCGTTGCGAACAACTCGATCCGCGCCGACAATGACGGCAGCGATGTTCTTCTCCTGCTTTCGGGTGCGGAAGAGCGATGCGGCCATGGAGTCGGTGATGAGGGTGCTGGGGATGCCTTCGTAAACCAGTTCGAATGCGGTCAGTCGGCTTCCCTGGTTGTACGGACGTGTCTCGGTGCAGAAGGCGTGCTGGAGGAGGCCCTTGGTCTGGAGCGTGCGGATAATTCCCAAGGCGGTGCCGTGACCAGAAGTGGCGAGAGATCCGGTGTTACAGTGGGTGAGCACAGAGATTTGCTGGCTGTTTGAAGCGCCAACTTGAGCGCGAAGCCACTCGGCGCCATGTTCGCCGATGGACAGGTTGGTCTGCAAGTCCTTCTCGAAAATCTTCTCGGCCTCTTCGATGAAGGCTGTGACAACGTCGTCCTTGCTGGCTCCAGATCCCGCTTCTCTTATCCGCGCCTTAAGTTGGTTGATGGCATTGGTCAGGTCCACAGCTGTAGGACGGCTCTCCTTGAGGTAGTCGAGAGCCTCGTCGATTTGGGCGATGGCTTCGTCGGCCGAGGACGCCGTAAGACTACCGCTGTGCAGCTCGACAGCAAGACCTAGACTAGCGACGATAGCAATGGCGGGGGCGCCACGTGTTCGCATCGAGGCGATGCTGTCAAAGGCCGCTGTCCTGTCCGAGACGACATCGTAGTGGAATTCGTGAGGGAGGCGAAGCTGGTCGAGGACCTCCAGCTTCCCTCGGGAGTACTTGACGGCCTTGAGAGTAGACATTGCGGTTTTCCGGAGAACTGGGTCGTCTTCATGTAGGAACGTAACAAAGCGCAGGTAATTAGGAGAAAGGAACAAGCTTTTATAAAGAAGAACTCCTTGCGCGTAGAGAGTTCTCCATCTGCCTCCTTCATGCAGCTCGCGGACAAATTGTTGCCCCTCCATGATGAATTCTGCCGCAACCCCGCCATCGATTCGGCAGTGGCGTCATGGGCGCGCAGCCAATCACCAGGCTCCAAGGGTCTCACCGCCCTGGGTACGGAGAAACATGTGCTCCGGTGGTTGGCGGTGAGAGCTCACTGCCCGAACAGGGAGGTTGCGCCGCCAATGCAGGGGTCGAGATGGCTGCTGCTAGGGACAGCTTGGACTCTACAGTGGAAACGACGCCAATACATACACAACGTGGACAGACGACGATGAACAGGGCGGAGCCGAGCTGTTTGCCATGGAACAGCAGTTTTCGACGTCTAAAGTGACTGGTGCGCAATCCCGGTTGTCCTCATCTTCAGGTACTGACTAACATCACCCGTCGACAGTCGAGTATTTCGATCCTCACGATGTCTTCAAGTTGCTGAACCCGGGGCTCGTCCCGCGCCTACCTCTACACAACCTACACTGGCAATCGCACGCCGGGCCCCTAAGATCCATCGATACCCTACACGTCGAGCTTGTCCAGGGAGACGGAGACGTCGAACCGGCATCCGCCACGTCCACTCACCCTCCGCTGCGACGATCCGCGAGCACCGCCGACGATGGCTTCCAGACCCAGAACGTAGGCGCTCGCGCCGCTTCCACCGAACAGGTCGACACACATTCCCTTCCGTCGAGGACCGTCGGCAGTCTGCGACGCCATCAGATCCCCGGCTTGCGCCGCACTCCCTACCTCAAGGTGCTGCTGGTGCGATGCGACGACAGCGACTCGTACAAGACCTCAGTCCGGTCGGAGATTAAAGAATGGATCAAGACGAATACGCCGCCATCGGGGAGCACGAAGAAGACCAGCAAGAAGGAGAAGCACGATGCGTTTGAGTACTTGATTATACACGTGGTCATCCCGAACACCGTGGCCGCGACACAGCCAAGGAGCAGCAACAGATCCGATTCAGGGCCGTCGGAAAAGGCAACCTCACTATGGCGCTCGGGCTCGACTCCTCTCTTGGAGAAGCTGCGGACCGATTTCGGCGGTACTGGCAAGTCGGCTATGGACCGCATCGCCCAGATTCGAATCGGCATCAACGACCTACCATACGATCTGCTTCCAAGAGTTGTTCCTGCCGTTCCAACGGGTTATTCGGAAAACGAAAACGACGCCGAGAATGCCTGGCGCGAGCTGGTGGCGAAGATCAAAACCCTGATCCTGAGCTCATTCGACATGAGGGTTACCCAGTATGAAGAAGATATCAAGGAAAAGGATGGACAACGAAGCCTTCCCGGCTGGAACTTCTGCACCTTCTTCATTCTCAAGGAAGGCCTCGCACGAGGTTTTGAGAGTGTCGGCCTTGTCGAGGACGCGCTGGTGGGCTATGACGAGCTCAGCGTTGGCTTGGACTCGGTGATCCACGAGCAAGCCGCTGAAGGATCCCCAGAAAGTCATGGGGGCGCCATGTTAAATTACACAGACGAGCTGAAAATGACTGTGGAGAAGGCTATTGCTAAGGTTTCCGGTGGGAGTGTCGACGACGAAGAGGCGGTCGACCTTCAGTCAGACGAGACAGCTAGGGATCACTTTGAAGAGATACCCATCAGCGCGACCAAGAAGGCATACCGAGATATGATACTGGCAAACAACGTCTCGGTATTTGATTTCCGTTGTTACATCTTCGCGCGACAAATCACCTTATTGCTACGGCTCGGCAACGCCTGGTCAACTCGGGAGGAGCTGTTGGCCAAGCTGAAGGAGCAACAGGAGTCTGTCCTCCACGGTGTAGCCCCTTTGGCTCCCCCGCCCAAACACGCCGAGGAGGCGGAAAACCTAGCGATGCTGGCCGAGATATGTCGAAGGACTCTGCAGTTCATCCCGTCGGTATCTCAGGTTATGCGCCACGATATCCTTGCGTCCATGATGCCACAGAAGAACGGAGATGACAAAGGCGAGGACGACATTTATCCTCATCTGACAGAAGTTGTGGACAACCTGGTTGCTTCTTTTGCGTTCTCCGTTGCCCAGCAGATTCTCGCCCAGACGTCGTCAAAAGCCCTCCCAATCCCTCCTTCCACCCTCTCCCCAGCCGATTCCCATGAGCAGAAGGCTTCAATCCCCGAGCCGAAAACGATGATGCATCCTGCTCGAACCTCGTCTCTCAGCGTTCGCACAAGCCCACATCCATCGCAACCTCCGCTGAGCCCGGGTGTTTTCCCGGGACCTGGCATGCCGCCCATCGACGATAACGGTCAGAATGCGCAATTCCTCAAGACCGGTCTTGAGGACCTGGCAGCCAGGCGTGCAGAGCTTCACATGCTTTCGAGAAGCATCCTCGATGGCTTAGGGAAGAAGCGCGGGTGGAGTGATGGATGGGGCGAAGCACCCGTAATGGGAGAGGGAGACGAAGTCGACTTTAAGGAAGTCAGCCTTGATGACGACTCGCCGTCTCAAGATGAAGCAGCCACTTTAGTGAACTCGACACCTTTGTTGGCAGGTATCCAGAGTCACCTCCTAGAAACTGCCTTGGACGACTCAGAAAACTTCTACCGGCTTTACGAGATCCTGACCGACAAGGCGCTGCGGCACTATACCGTGGCGAACCATGATCACGCTGTACAAGCGAATATGGCCGACCTCGCCGTGCTGAAGTTCTACCTCAAAGAATACGGTGCAGCCGCATCCTACTTCTATCGAGCCACTCCGTTCTTTGGGGAGAGTGGATGGAGCTCGCTGGAGCTGTCCATGCTGGTCATGTACCTGCACTGTCTTCGCGAGCTCAAGTCAAAGGACGACTACGTTCGCGTCGCTCTCAAACTACTAACCAAATCATGTGCCGCCGAAAAGGAGCGACTCGAGCTCAAGTCTAAAGCCATATCGAAAATCTCCAAGACGGATATTCCCGATGCGTCGTCAATGAAGGGCATCGTAGGAAACCTCTTCGACCTTGCGTCTTCGCTTTCTACCCAGGTCAAGGTCCATCTGTCCAACTTCTTCACCGATATCGAACTCGCCGGGGCACCAGATTACTACGACAATGAGGACAGGTGCTCGTTGACAATCAATCTGCGAAGTCTGCTTCCTGATGAGATCAAGCTTGACGGTGTGTCGTTGAGGGTCTCCGCGACTGAGTCTGGCCCAATAAAGGAGCTGAGGTTTGCGAAGCGAGAGGACATCGTGCTCAACCCTGGTCCAAATAGCATCAAACTCGACTGCACGGTAAGTAATACTCTGCAGATTCACCTGAAATAGCTAATCAATGCCCAGACGCTCGTTGCTGGGAAGTACAAGGTCGATCATCTCGGGTTATCCTCGAGCAATCTCTTCCTCCACTTCGAGCGGGACGTCAACCACACTCCGCCTCAGAATGCGGATGTCTTCAAGCATTCCGACGTAGTGCTATTCCAACGTACTGGGGCACTCGATGTCCAGCTCACAGCGACAAAAGACACTGCGCTGGACAAGAACAACTCACTTGACCTAACGCTGAGTTCCGGATGGAACACGCTGAAGACGTGTGAGATCCGAGTGAAGCCTGCTACAGGCGGGCTTCGGCTCTTGACCCCCGAAGCTAAGATGATTGTCTCGTCGGTGGAAGTCGCCAAACATCCCGAAGCAGGTGTTTTTCACCTCGAGGACATTGCCGCAAACACAACTGCCATTCTTCGCTTTCCTTATTCGGTGGAGCAGGACATCGGCGACGTGTCGGCCAAGGTCGAGGTATCATACACTACCGAATCGGGCGAAAGGTTTTTTTTTGCCAAGTTCATGGTGATTCCCATCTCCCTGGCGCTTGGCGTCAACGTCCAAGACGTGTTTAAGCATCGGGTGCTTCTGTCACGATTCAACGTGTCGACGTCGAGCACCAGCCCATTGCGGCTGTATCAGAGTGAGCTACTCCCTTCAGACATTTTTGAATCCGAGTTTGGAGTTCCATCGAACAAGACAGTCATTGTCTTTCCCAAACAGCCGGCCACTTTACTCTACAAGGTCACGAGGAAGGTCGGGGTCAAGGCCACTAAACGGTCTGCCAAGACTATGTACTTGAAGTTGCACTACAGCGTGCTGCAGGAAGAGATTGAGAGGCTGTTCGCCGCGTCCATTCTTGAAGCCCTTGAGCCGACGCCACTAGGGCAGTACGCCAGACTTATCTCAGCAGCCGTGATCCAGGAAATCAAGTCAGGCTTACAGGCGCAAGACCTGGAGCGGGCTACGTTGCTGGGTTCAGTGGCGACGGCGTTTCTCGCAGATGTCAATTGGGGCCGTTACTTTACTGGTATCGGTCGGGTCCCTGGCACGCAGGATAGTGCGGCAGAGAGCATCGCCACGCTGCTCGAGGAATGGCAAAAAGCTCACCCTCGACTGCCCATCACAGAATATCCGACGGACATGGCGAGCACCATCCTCATCCCGGTAGAGATTCCGTCCCTGCCGATTGTCCATACGGCCGACATCCGCGTCCAGAAGCCACTCGCTACTCTGGTGGACGAGAAGCCTGGGGCAACTCCTACAGTGAGCATCAACCAGATGCTACCGGCCACACTGCAGCTCAAGTGGACGCAGATCTGGGACACGGAGACGCAGCACAAGGAGGACCAGGAGTTCAGCTACGAGGTGACGGCACCGGTGGACACATGGCTCCTGGGCGGGCGTCGCAAGGGCCACTTCGTCATCCCCGGCTCCACGGGCGAGCCGCTGTCCTCGCAGCCGGAGGCAGAGGCGGAGATCCCGCTGGTGCTCATCCCACTGCGCGACGGCTGGCTGCCGTATCCCAGCGTGGACATCCGCGAGGTCAAGGACGCGCCGGCGGTGGCGAACGAGAGCCCGCCGATCTGCGAGGTGGACCTGCGGAACCTCGGCGAGACGGTCCGGGTCGTCGGCGAGCGCAAGTGGGTGACGGTCAGTCTGGATGCGAGCGGCGCTGGAGGCGGGCCGTTGGTCTTGGAGAGCGAAGGGTTGGGGAGGGGGAAGGGGAGGATCGTGGCGTAGTTGTAGACGGGATGATAAGCGCATATGACTTAGTTTAGAGATAATATCCAAATCATTTGTCTAAAGCCGTTTGCTTGCTGCGGTGCGTTCCTTCGGGTGTCAGCTGTTTAGTTGAACTAGCAGTGAGACGAGTCAACCAGTAGCATGTAAGAGAATCCTGATGCAGCCAGCAGCATGCCAGTGTGACAGCTCATCCCTGTCACGTTCTACGTATTCCCACTGTGCGTATATCCCGCATTATCGCCTCGATTTCCAATCAACCAGCCCGCTTGGCCCAGTGGTAAGGCGTCCCACTCGTAATGGGAAGATCGACGGTTCAATTCCGTCAGTGGGCACTTAAATGGGAAACAATCTCTCCCGGGAGCGTCTTTTTTGACGTTTTGTGTCTTTTTATTCTGCAGTTCGTTGGTTTGTTTGTGTTGGTCGAGATAGGGAACTCTATCAGTGGCGCGTTGGTACCAGCCCTTGAGCCGCTGTTTCTAAGCAGACCTGCGTACGGCGGTGTCCGATCGTCCTTGCAATGAGAAGACGTTGCCAATTGGAAGGCGGATGAACTTGATGCTCCTCCTATCTATCACATTCTGAGTAAGAGTCATGTTCTTGGAGAATCCCAAAGCCTCAAAGGAACAAACGGGCGCCCCCGTAAAGCCGTGCCTATACAACACATCATATATGCGACCACGACTGGCTACCATACCACCAACCGACAAGCGACTCGGGAAAACACCACACCTCAGTCAACGCCAAATCTAGAACCCGGCCGTTCGCCCCACATACCCGACCGCCCGGACATGAGCGCCGGTTTTGGCTTTCCTGGCTGAGGGAAACTAAAACTTAGGCTAGGGCTAGGCCGGAGCCATAAGACACAGCTGAAAGATGATGGAATGACTAGCCTCCCCGTCCACGGTTCTGGAGCGATCTTAGCACGCCCGGTTGTGGCGGTGAGGCAGATTATTGCAGTCTGGTGTATGCATATGCGCGGTTTTAAATATCGCGGAGAAAGTGTTCCGTCGGTTCGTAGGAGTTTTTAGATCTTGATACCCGGGATCCTCATCGCGGGGAAGGGCCCGACAGCGCGGACTTGGATCACTGGCTGCCCCAGGGTTGTATTCTTCTTACGGGCCTCGTCATGGAAACAATGCGGCTAGTCGTGGCATGGACGCATGAGTCGTAACGTGAGTCGTAGCATGGCATGGAAACTTTGGCGTACCAGTACGTGTCTCATGATTCACTCAAGACCTCATGACCACAACATCTCCGTGTCATCTGGTCGCAAGGCTGGTCGTAAGGGGGACTTGGCCGTACTGCACTGTTGGAGACCAGAGGAATTGACACATTTCACTAATTCATCATCAAACACCATCTTTTTTCACAAGCCTCACTCCGTACTGACGCTGACATGTCAGTAACCCAACCGAATAAGTCCCCAATAGCCTCCACTCCCACCTTGTTTGTCTACCAACCGACAAAAGCCATGCTGAGCAATAATGATACCAAAACAGAGAAGGATGAAACATGAAAACAACCGCGAATGCCCTCCCGACTTTGGGAGTAGTCCTAGTTCCAAAACGCCCAATCTGTCCCCTGGGGTCACACCGTCCCAGGTGCCGTGAATGGATCGTTCCGGTATGCAATTCCAGATTAAAACAATGCTCCAATATGCGTCCTCGTCCTCGTCCTCCGCCTCTGATGCCTTCATGCAGAGCTGTGGTCCGGAGGTTCGTTATGCGTTAATATACAGTTGAGAAGTTTGTGTGTTGGCACCCGTCTAGCCTGAAAGCGAGGGTGGTAAAAAGTAGTTGTTGCGCAACGGCGCGGGTATCATGCCCTCTCGAGGGCCCCGGAGAAGTGTGAATCCAAGATGAAGTGTTCATGTTTCGGAAGGTCGTGTGGGAGGTCGGCTACACAGCTCCCGCGAGCCACGAGTGGTTGCGTGCTCATATCCTTCCAAAACTTGCGAATAGGGTTAAGGTGGTCTCGAGTTTCCAGGCGGTCGCGACATGCATCGTCTCCTTTCTAAGTACGGCATGGTCTGCCGAATGACCTCATTTCTTGCCTCGACTGCCTGAAGCTGTAATTTTGCTGGTGCTCATCAAGTCACCGATGTACTTTTGCAAGAACTTGTTGTTGTTGTTGAGTTTGTCATGCTCCTCGCGCACGGCCTCGATGCGGTTGAAAATGGTGAGCAGAGAGTCTTGAAGAGCTTTCGCATGTCTAGTGACCAAATTAGTGACTGGTCGCGAAGGCAGGGGAAAAAAAAAGTCCAATGACTCACCTCTGCATCTCTTCTCTGGCTTGCTTGCCGATCTTGTCGAGATCCTCGCTCGTTCGTCGGGGGCTCATTGCCCTGACGTCATCCGGCCCAAAGTGAGCATCGACAGGGCCAACCGCGGAGCTGTCACGGGGGACGGCCAACGGTCCACTGCTCTTCCGGGTAGGCAATCGCGGGCGGGTAGGAATGGGCTGGTGAATGACGGGCTCGTTGGGAATGATGGGCTCGTTGTGGTCGGAAGGGCTTGTGGAGGTTGAAGAGTCGGATCGCGCAATGGGATGGGGCTGGCCCGAGGAGCCAATGGACTGGGTGTCGTTGTCGTCGGCCATGGTGTCAGAGGCGCGATGTTTGGGTAGAAGCGGTTGGAGGGATGGTGGGTTGGATAATCGATGTCTCAAGCCTTGGGGTCAAGACTGCGAGACGGGGAGGTGATATTAGAGGAGTCGAGGAGATCGGGCGATGTCGTCACCGGTGGCACCGAGGATTATGCTCTGGAATATTTGCCACAAACAGGTACTGAGACGAGTGACAGAAATGTCAGACGCAGACCGGGTTAGGGCGCGGATTAAGAGCGGCGAGGACGAGGCAATGAGGCGTGGGTCGGGTCGAGGTCGCGTGCGCTGATGCGGCGAAAGGGCGAAGAAAAGAGGCGAGGGGATGCGGCGAGGGGATGCGGCGAAGTGAGGAGGCGGAGGGAGCTGAAGAGGGGCGAGGCGATTCCCAATTCCAATAGTTCCACGTGGTCTCGGGGTCTCGATCTCGTAGTGCGATGCGCGATGCGCGATGCGAGCGCCTGGGGGAGAGGCTCTGTCTGGGTTGGTTGAGTGAGGGTCCACCGCTAGTAGACTCGGCACAGATCCGGACGGGGGAGAGGGGAGAGAGTGAGAGTTGAGAAGTGAAGAGTCGGAAGAGGACGAGAACGAGAGACAAGGCCGGATAGAAACTAGAGAGAGAGAAGTGTCTCTCTGTTGTTTCGTTCGTTTGCGTGCCTGCGTGCGTGCCTGCGTTGCTTTGGGGAGAAGGGTTTCGGGGTGAGAGTGCGCGAGTGTGGTCGGAAATGAATGAGTCTTGTCTCCTTGGGGGGGTTGGATGTTTTTGGCGGGCGGGCGGTCAAGGAGGCGCTCGTGAGTCGCGGGCGTGGGCGAGCAAGTGGAGGGGCCCAACTGAGATGGGCAAGTGCGAACGACGAGGTCCGTCCTTCCCTGGCCTAGCAGCGAGCACTGTGAGGGCGCTTGGTGGAGATCGGGGGTAGGTGGACAGCAGGTGGACAGCGGATGGGCAGTGATTAATAGTGGACAGTGGATAGTGGATAGTGGATAGTGGACAGTGGACAGTGGACAGTAAATAGTGGACAGTCGTCGACCCTGCAGCAACCCGAGCGTCAGAGGGAACGGGCCAAAAAAGAAGGGGTCCAGGGTTCCAGGGCTCCAGGGCTCCAGGGCTCCAGGGCTCCAGGGCTCCAGGGCTCCAGGCATGGAACAGGGAAATCAAGCCGCTGAAAAAAGCAAGACAGGCGAGACAGTTGAACCGAGCGCATGGGGAAGAAGTAGGATGGGGGACATGGAATGCTGAGGCACTCACTAGTCGGAGATACGTACTGTACTTGGTGGCACTCACAACAAATGCAGATGTGGGAGCGGATGCAGATGCAGATGCAGATGCAGGCAGAGAGAGATAGGCGCAAGGCGACCGGTGGGTTGTGAAGTGTGAGTGAGAGAAGAAGGATGAATGCAAAGAGACAAGAGGAGAGAGGGATGGATGGATGGATGGATGGATGGATTAGTACTACTACCTCCGAGCGACTGGAAGACTCGGGCCCGACAGGACAGATGAAGAGTGACGGCAGCTCTGAGGTCACTGTGGGGGAAGAAGCCAGAACAGAGAGAGAACCTAAGAAAAAAAGAGGTGGCAAGAGAAAACCAGCGACATCAGTTTGCCCGCCAGGGAGGGATGGAGAGTAGGCAAGCAGGCATCCAGACAGGCATCTATTAGTGGACAGGCATCATTGACAGGCGGGCAGCCCAAGGGGGGATGGATGGAGGCCATTCGTTGATACCCGGACTGCCCAGCTCGGCAATCCTCTCTGTACAGTGATGAAGTAGCAGTGGTCTACTGTAACCGCGACCCGTTTGATTGTGCAGTGCGTCTGCAGGATTAAAATTGTCTCCGAGTGCGCTCCTCTCCCAGCTTGCATCAGTCGGGCAGTCATTGAAGCGCCGGGCAGAGAGGGCGCTACGACACCAATTGGCACCCACCCTTCGCGAAAAGAGAGTTCAGAAAAGAAGTGGGAGGGAGGGACCCTGGAATCTCATTCTCATCGAACTTGAACCCGCCAGGGGGGGTACGAAGGTACACACATAGTGACGACAGCGCGGCAGTCATGTGGACTGTGCCCGGCCGTCGGAGGACTGCCCGATAGGTACCTGGGGAGCCAGGTCTCGGCCGGTACCCTCCCGCGCTAGCTGGGGCGGGACGGTACCTGTCTGCGCGTGCCGATCCCGGTACTCTGGGAACCCACGGTGGACGGACCACCTCTCACTCTCCGACGCCCATGAAAAAGATTGGATCCATTGCGTAGTAATTATTGCACTCCAAGCCTTTGGTTTGGATGCGCTTGTCAGACACGCAGAAGAACAAGAGTATTCGTCCTGGGAACCTACAGTATAGTACTTACTGTTGCACGGCAGTGAAACCAGCGAACCGATGGATCCCGTCTCCAGAGAGGACGAAGTGCAGGCAGGGTACTTTCATCACTGTACGCCTCCAGCCTAGGAGCACGGTACGGAGCAGAATCGGCCTTCTAAGAGACAGTGGGCTGACGAGAACAAATGCACTGTCATCGGTCCCCCCCCCATCTGTATCCGTCCCGTTTGGCAAGTCTTTGGGACGATCCCCAGTTGTCCCGGCCACTGAAGGCCACCGAGGAACTGATATGTTGCAGTGTTAAGCAGGGTCGAAACAGGGCGCCCTTCTTCACAGCCCTTTTCGACAACCCCTGACTGGACCCCTCAACCGCAAGGGTCTTCGGGTTGGGTCCCAACGACGCCCCGGTTGCTGGGCGCTATAGGGGGCTGTATAGGGGGGCGTGCTCAGTGCAGTTTTTAGGGGTCGAGCATCCGTTAGGTTATCGGGTGTCTTGGCTAGGCGACCTCAAGCTTCCATCGTTCTTTCAGTGAGCCTTGGAGGCAACTCGCTGCTAACTAATTACAGAACCCTGGAGGGCCTAGAGGGAAGCCTCCCCGTGATGACGGGGATGGGGGCGCGGCTTGGGTCCCCACCGAAGCGGGGTCTCCTGCACCGAAGGGACTGCAGCGCGGTTGGCTGCAAGGGCCAAACATTGCGTCACTGGCCGCTGATCAGCCAATTTTTGCAGGTTTTCCATTTCTTGGAGCCTCAGGCGTACGCTTTCTTTTCTTTCGCACGCTGGTCTGTCGCGAGAGACGACAAGCCCCCCCCCCCCCCTGGCTGCGCCGCAAGGCGACAGTTTGACCTCCGCTGCCGCTTTCTAGGGGTCCGTTTTTTCTGACAGACTGGACTGATGACCTAAGATAGTTACTGCGAATATACCTGCCGAACTCCTTTTTTCAACGGGGAACTGCTTGGCCGTTGCAACGGGAGGACGGGAGGGAAGCAGAAGGCATGCACGAACGAACACGACCCCCACCCGAGCTGCTTCTTACAGCACCTCCATCGAACATCGCCAGTTCCATTTATTTGGTATCGGCAAATGGGATCAACCGCCCCTTACTTTGTTAGCCCCTTCACCGTCTAATGGCCCCCAGCAAATCGGTCACGGTCGGTCGATTGTTTGACAGTTGATTGGACTCGAGCGTCCTAGCTGTAACCAACCCCATTTCAGGATGGACGACCTCTCGATAAACAGTCACCAGGTCCTAGAAATCGCCCTTTCGGAGAGAAAAAAAAAAGATGTCGCCTTATTCGTTATTATCCGAGTCCATTAACTCGGACTATTCCTTCTCGTGGTCTGATCAGAGCACCCATTGTTTTGCCTGGTCGGCGTGCTGTCAGCGATGCATTCACTCACCCCCTTGACATCCATGGTGCCGCTCACAGACACCAAGTCCGGACAAGATTTGCATTGTCGCGGGGGGGGGGGGGGGTCGTCTCGGCTTGGCAGGATGGGAAATTCCATTCGGTTGATGGGAATCACTTCTCCCCCATGTCTGACAGCGAGTGTGTCAACTGTCAAGCAAAGCAAGCTGTCTGTCGTCTGTCTCAACAAGTGATGGATGGGGATGCACCCGAGAATGCAACCCAGTCCGTACAATATCCGGTTTTTGCGAACAGACAGACGGACAGACGCCTCAGCGATCAATGTGATGTCTCTTGCGCAAGCACGTGGTGAGGTGGCCATGGCAGGTGTCGACCTCGTCTCGAAACCTCCAAGTCAACTTGGCGATACCTCCTCACTCACTCACCCCAACGGCACGGCTCGGCAGCCACCAAAGTCTACATTCTGATCAACACTCCTTTCATACGCTACGCAGCAGCAGATCCTCGCGCCGTCGCCCCCGGATGCTCCATCAGCCGCCCGTCCAAAGCCTTCCAAGGGTCCCCCACCCGGATATGCCTTCGGCCAAACTGATGTCATGGATCGGCAACGCAACCTCCGCCAGGCCGCAGCAAACAGGGTCCAGGACTTGACTGACCAAGACTTTCGAAACGGTGGCCTATCCGCCAAGCGCCAATCAGAGCAAACCGCCGCTTCGTGCTTGTTCCTCCAAGCAACCCGACTACGATCGTCGCATCGCCGGGAACTCGATGGCCAACCAGGCCCGCGCATCCCAATTCCCTCATCATTCCTCTTCCCGCACGGTACATAGTATTAGCAAATTCCCCCCTGTTCAACCTGATGGATGGCCGGCGTGCCAGCGAGCACCCCTCTGCAATGTCCCGTCACTATCACCGCCAGCAACCCCGATGTCGTTGTTGCATTTGCAAATCCATCGTTATCATTCTTCTTCCCGTGAAAAAGATTCGAAAACCGCGTTCAGCAGTCAGATGTGAAGTCATCGTCACGTCTCTCCAACTGCGACGTTGACAGCAGGCAACCGAGACACCAGGACGGCAGTCAGAGCGAGGCAAACATCAGACCATTGCATCATGAACCCAGCCGGCCATGACGTCGGTCGTCATTCCTCAAACAGACTCTGACCCCAGCTGTTTCCGTCCGCGACCAGATCGCCCATTTTCCGGGCGCCTGTTTGCTTCGCCTGCTGCGGGCCCAGGTTCATCGGTCTTACAGTACGAATACTCCTGGCTGGCTGGCTGGCTGGCTGGAATTCCGGGGTCCCGATCGAACGTCTCGGATTCGCGAGGCCGCTTTCTATTCCTCTGGTTCTGGTCAAGTTGTGGCTCTACTGTCTCACTATCAGGTCTAACGCCAGACGTCTCCAGTATCTAAGCCCCAGAATCCGGCATTCGATATGGCTGCCGTGGTGTCGTCGTCTCGCATTCCATTCCGTTCATTCCCTTCCTCCACCCAACCACCTCTGAAGATCCCACAAGCAACCATGGAATACCGACCGACAACATTTCCCAGCGTGTGACCGGATTTGTGGCCGAGCAACGACGACTTTCCGCATCACGACCTCGTCATTCTCGATACCACCCGACAAACGCCGTCGCAGCGATGATCGGCCCCCTCCTCCCATTACATTTTGATCTTCCCCCCTTAGGCCCTGCGTTCTCTACCGCTGTCGATCGTCGTCTCTTCTCTCCGTGTCCCCCAAAGCCCCCGATACTGTCCAGGTGCGAAATGCCTCGAAACCGAGCAGACTCCGTCCACTCAGCCTCCGTAGCCCTCCCCTTCTGTTTCCCCGCCCACACACCCTTCGGAGCATGAAGCCTCGTGATGGCCAAAAACGTCAGTCTGGCGGTAAGGAGTGCAGAATGTTCTCTCTCTTCTGAAACCCCCGCTGGGGTTGAAGCCGAAGCTCGCTCCTGGTCCTGCTCTCGGGTGGTTGGACCTTGGCGTTTACAGTAGTCTCCCGCTCAGACTCAATTTTCGCGCTGTCGATCACCTAGTCGTGTCACCTCAACATTCAGGCCCCCCGATGCACAAGCTTGCTTCAGACACTTTGGTCCGCTGGAGCCTTGCAAAGTGCTCCCTTGTAGGACAGCACACTGATGAGTGCCCTCGGCGTCGTCGATGCCTTTCCCCGGCCCTCCTACGCCGCACGGCAACTTCTCGCTAGCCACGTACATACATCTAGTTCTCACTCGGCCGGAGCTGCCTCGCCGACGTGTCAGCTTTCTCACTAGGCATCTGCTGCGAACCAGAGCCTCGTCCAGCCGCTCACGAACTCGAACGCCCAGATAATTCAATGCCCTCAACCCAAGTCCAACCGCTTGACCGAAGGAGATGATGCCCAACACTAGGGCACACCGACAACTGTCACCCCCCGATTTTTTGTGAGCTGTAAGACTCCGCAGATCTCCGGGACGTGCCGTCTCAGCTTCTGACGCAACCCGTGTAACGCGTCCATCGAAGTCGCACAACGGCTCAGTCTTTCGACCTGGTCCATGGTATTCCCGACTGTGTGCAACGCACGTCTCTGCCGTTGGCTGAGAGCGAGGCAGGCTCTCCGACGTTGAGTGGGCCATAACTCGTCTGGAGTCGCACAACCCTGACTAATAAAGGACGTGACCTTTCCCCAGCCGCCTGATCGGCGACTTGCAGGTGCTGTTACATGAGGATCCTACTGGACCTCGACGATGCACCGAGTGATACCGTGTTGGCTTGCCATGTGGCCACCAGACGAATCCTCACCGGTCTGTCCAGCTGCGATCCATGCGCGCACCCGTCAGCCAACCTCTGGTTTCCGTGATACAAGCAAACGACCGGTGTTACAGGATGAGACAACTATTCCCTTTTCCAGTCTTATCACCACCAACTCTCAGGTTTGAAGGTGCGGACAAATCAAGACTTGGCCGGCTTGCGCATCATCGTCCAGACTACTTCGTTCTCGGCCTTCGTCATCAGTTCCTGCCTGATGAATATCTCGTTGTAATGTGACCTGCTCTGCCTCTTCGGAAGGCCGGCACTGTACGAGGCTGAGGTTCGCCTTGGGGGCGATGGTTGCACTTACACTTGCACTTTTCCGGGTCATCCGTGATGCGTTTGTATTCGTGCCAACGTGTTGCTGCCCGACGTAGTTCCCAGAAGGATTTTCAGAGTCTCGTGTTGTATGTCGGTGACGTGGTGATCTGTCTGAATAACGTGCTGCCTTGGACGAGGTAGGAGAATTGAGATATTCTTGGAAGGACGACGGTGATGGGATATGACCTACCCGGGAGCTCTGCATCAATCTTAGAAAGCTTCTCGTTGCTTGGGTTATGGGATAGTGATTTACCTCTGTGGGTCTTTCTTCACAGGATACAAAGAACATAGTTTCGTGAATTGTGCCTAGTTTAGGCGTTGTAGTTTGGAAGAAGGAAGTTATCATCTGAAGTGTAGGCAATAGAGGTTAAGGGTTTACCCAGAGGAACGTCCAAGAAATGGATGTGATTCATTGACGACAGTCTTGGCAAATGATAACAAGCAACATTACACCCATCATGATGAGCATTAAACACTTAGACGGGACTCCCGAAACCCGGAGAAGTCGGAGTGACGCTCTAATCTCGGGCCCGAAGATCTCGGCCGGAAATATGACCTCCGCTCTCGGGCCGGCCCCTACCAACTTCCCCACATCGCCGGACACCCGGGATGAATGCCCGGAAGTCCCTATTTTCCACCATGACTCCCGGAGCATCTGATATCATTCTTAGAGAGGTACCTGTATCGCGGCGAAGACTGGCTCACCGGTTTCAGCATTGGTGTGGTTCATTTCGTCGCTACAGTAGCATCAAGTATCTGCCGTGATGTGGCTTGCTCGAAGGAGTCGTTCGCATGCACGCTTCCCCGCTTGACATGTGCGTTCATGAGCACCCGGACGGCTGAGGTTGGCTGGAAACGCGGGCATGGCGCCACTGGGTATGGCGCGACGATGGAGTCATTGCCGAAGTATCGGTCTTAATGTCGAATGCGGCGGTATCAGGTCGGCCTCGGACGTAGCATGCTTCGTATATGGTGGGAGCTGGGCCCTAGTTTCTTTCTTCATACATACAGTATGGTATCGCATATTAATTCCTTCGAAAAAGTGCCTTTACAATTAGAAAAGGCTGTTACGTTCGCTAGGAACCTAACACGCAACACGATTATCTCTACCAAGCATCTCTTACGAAACTGATCATGAGCCCATCACCTGTTGCTCTCCAAACTATTGAGGCGAGCCCTCGCGTCCACGAACTCCTCCAACGTCTCCACGCCGAGTCGGAAGCGCAGGAGAAATCGCTATCCCAGAAGTGGTTCTACATCCGCCGCCTCGCGAGCTACTACATCGGGGGCGCCGCCTGGAGCCCCGTATCGGACGACCACATGCGCGACAGATTCATCAGCCTCGAGGAGGACAAGTGTCAGTTCATGTACCTGCTGGCGTGCAGCATCGGCGCCCGCAACGTCGTCGAGGCCGGCACCAGCTTCGGCGTGTCCACCACCTACCTCGCGCTGGCGGTGGGCCAGAACGTGGCTGCTGTTCAAGCCGAGACGGGAGAGCCGGCGACGGGGAAGGTCATCGGGACGGAGAAGGAGCCGACCAAAGCCGCGAGGGCGAGAGATCACTGGAAGCAGGCGGGCGATGAGGTTGAGCCGTGGATCGAGCTCCGCGAGGGCGACTTGCGGGAGACGCTGAAGGTGGAGGAGGGCATGCCCGGTGAGATCGACATGTTGCTGCTGGACGGTACGGCATCTTTCTATCACGATGATCTTGGGATGGTTTTACTAACACAAGAATGTAGTCTGGACGCTGCTGGCGCTGCCCACGCTGGAGATTATCAAGCCCCGGCTGAGACGGGGAGCAATCGTCTTGGTGGACAACACGGGACGGGCCAAGCCTCTGTACAAGGACTTGCTTGATTATCTGCACGATGCGAAGAATGGGTTCAAGACGACTACAACGCCGTATTCGGGTGGGTTGGAGATGATTGTTTACCTGCCCTCGGCCTGAGAGTCGGTTATGTGCAGATGGGTACTGACACGGGGGGATCTCACTATTACACAATCGCTAAGCTGGTTTCTTGTCTCGTTCTAGGATTGAATAAAGAAATAAGAATGTCTATCTGAATTTATATCTTGAGAGGCGACTTTTCTACTCCGTCCAACCATTGTAGCGAGTATGAGAGCTGGTCTATCCAGCTCACTATTGAAGGCGAGATGCCAACCTCCAGGTGTACCAGAACAAGGCACCCATTGACACGAGATTCAGATGAATGCACATGGCATGAGCCCGAGAGAATTTCCTCTTCAGCAGCGCCATTTCCGGGCTGGGTCCATCTAAGCCGGTTACCTTGGCGTCCAAGGTCCCTGTCTCATGTTAGCTCATATTCAGCAAAGAGTTTCGCGGTGAACATACCCTGCTGCGCGCGATCCAGCATCAACGTGCGAGTCCGCGGCCCGTAGACCAAAAAGTTGAGCGCCGCAGTACCACCGGAAACAGCAAACGGGATCCAGTCGCTCTTGTGCTGGATGAGCGACAACGGGCCCTGCGGCGGGAAGGTCACCGCGGTGAGGAAGAGCAGCAGCGCCTGGCCGTGGAAGTAGACGGGGAAGATGCGCTTCTGGAAGCTGACGTAGGCGGCGCGGGGCAGAGTTGCGAAGGCTACTTTGGTCACGACGGAGGACTGGTAGAGTTGTGAGCCTAGGAGGGCCGAGAAGGAGAGAAGGTGGATGGGCGCGACGACGCTGGCTAGGATGGGTTGTAGGAAGGCGAGGAGGGCCATGATGATGAGGATGATGATGCTGATTGTAAGTGGTGTTGGGGCTTGCATGTGGATGATGAGAAATGAGTGCAAAAGGGTTGGTTGAGAGCGTCAGACGGTGGCTTTTATTGTTTCTTGGTGCGGCGGTGGCCCGATGACCGACCGACGTTAGGATCCGAAGCTATTCGGATGTTGGCGGATTAGGCCGGACGACTCTGGGTCTTAGCGTCGTCAAGAATAGCAATTATGGCTGCGAAGTGATGCATAGGGCTAATGAGTCAGATAACGAAAACAAAGTTGAACAGAGCATTGTTCGGTTTTATCCAAGATCAATTGGCAGATAATGCGAAGAGCTTAACCTGGAGTTGCTGGGACATTGAGCGACTGGGATATGTCGATGCTCTCCCCGGCCACTCTTATTAGCGCTAAAGTTTAGCTCAAAGTTGTCACCGTAATTCCTTCTATTTCCGTGCAGGTTGGATAAAACCGATGTACCCCGGAGCAACGATGCCAACGCCCGGAGACATTTCGTCCGCCTGGGTCCATCATGACGAATTCGCCCGCGTAAGCCGACGTGCAGAGTGGCCTGGATCAATAAGCAGACAATTCGAGGCTGACGCGTCCGCTTGTTTGCAACTCCTGGCTCGGATGTCTTGTATTCAGAAGGGATTCTCCATTGTAGACGTTAAACGAGGCACCAACTCCACCCGAGAGCTAAACGGGGAGAGAGCGATGACTGAAGGAGTCCGAGGTGGTTCTGTTGAAGAATTAGTAGACGAGATCACGTATCATGCAGTATATTGCCTCAAATAACCAACGTCGAGACAGATGCAAGAGACGAGGTTCAAAGAGTTCCAATTACTAACACAAGATTCTTAGACATGCTCGTGGACACTAAACGCAAGACAGGCAAGAGTCAGAAAGAAGAAAATATCATAAATCATATAAGACAACCCTACCCTCACTCAACTCAAACATCCTCGATCACGAACCGCACAAGCACCGAACACTTCGTCTCGTGGCCGCGCATATCCAACATCCGGATGAAGCTCCAGCCCGGCACCAGGTAGTGCAGCCGCACGGCCGCGACGGCGAACATGGGGTTCTTGGACCAGCTCTCGTCGCTCTTGATCAGCATGCGCAGGAACACCAGCTCGTTGTCCTGGTACTCCCACTCCAGCGTCTCGTCCCAGACCGGGTCCGTCGGCGGCGGGTTGTCGCCGCGGTGCAGGAACTTTAGCTTGTGCTGCTTGTACGCTGACGTCTTGCGCTTCGGCGGGTCGCCCTTCAGGTCGTCCGGGTGGTAGAGCGTGCACGTCAGGTACGGCTTGATGCCGTCAGCCTCTTCGTCCCCGTGCAGCGGGATGTCCGTCGCGCCGGCGACGTGGAGCGTCAGCTTCTTCTTGCGCCCGTGGCTGAGCCGTCCGCTGCCTCCGGCCCGGAGAGCCGCGGGCTTCAGCACGTAGCCGTCGGTGCCGCTGAAGAGGGCTTCGTTGAGCTGGTTGCTGGTGCCGAAGTTCTGCAGGTTGAGCGCGCAGACCTGGGCGCCGACGCCCCAGTAGGACACGGGCTTGAGGTTGCCCGACGAGATGCGGGTTCCTTTGGGGAACACGCGCATCAGATGGTGGGCGTTGTGTTTCGCGATGGCTTCGCTGTGCTCGGCGAGGAGGGCGCCAACGCCGGACTCGGACACGTTGATGAGGTGATGGTGAGGGCCGCTAACGAACTCTCCATTGTACCACGAGTCGTTGACGGGCTTGATGGACTGAGCGTACACGCCCAGCTCGGCCAGCTCGGGGATAATGATGGCACAGCTGGCCTTCTTCTTCTCCTTGTACTCCTCCCGCGCCTTCTTCTCATCCTCGTCCTCCGAGTCGCTGGAATCGCTTGAGCTGGACGAGTCGCTGTCGATCTCGCCCTGGATGTGGTACTCGACGATGACGGCAATCTTGGAGCCCAGCTCCTCCAGCGTCACATGGCCTCCGTCTCCGGCCTGTTCCTGGTGGCCGTGCTCCCTGACGGCTTTGCTGAGGAGACGATCGCCCCAGACCTCGATCATGATCTCTACGAGGCGCTTCTGGCCCTCGGCGTCGCAGTGGTTCTCCAGCGACAGCATGATGGGCGCGGTGCGAAGCCCGGCCGCGGCAGCCTCGGCAGCCTCCCTGTCCACGGCGTCGCGGATGGTCTCGCAGACGGCACGGAAGGGGATGTTGGACACCATGGTGTACCCGTGGGTGACCTTGGGCTCGGCCTTGTTGTCGCCGTTGTCCCAGGCGTCGATCTCGACGCATCGCGCGCCGGTGCGCAGGGCCGTGTCGTAGGCCGTCGCGCACGAGTCGCCGAAGAGCTGATGGGCCGTCAGGTAGGTGTTGTGGCTGGAGCTGATGAAGTACTCGGGCAGCGGGTGAGACCGGTCGGTGAGCTCCGCGGGCACCTGGATGTGAGGCTTGCTGACCAGGTCGAGCAGCGCACGCGTGGGCGCTGCGTCCTTCTCGGCGCCGGCGTCCCTCTCGGACAAGATGCCTTTGTCGGCCAAGAACGAGCGCAGCGCCTGGCTGACTCTGAGATCAACGGCCGAGTGGCGCGTGGTGTGGCCGCCGCCCGCAACCGTGCCGCTGTCGATGTCTTCGCCCATGTCCTCGTCGTCGACGCGGCGGCCCCTCTTGCCCTTGGAGAAGGGGTTGAGGCTGCCCATACGCTCTGCGAGTTCTGCCATGGCTGCGGTGAAGGTGTATATGAAGATACAACGAACGGGTGAAGGCGAAGGTGAAGGAGATGCGATGACGTGAGGAGGGGAGTTCAAGTGAGCAGAGTGCGGGGTGAACAAAAGGATAAAACAAGCGTCCGAAAACAGGGAACCAAAGCCACAGAGTCCTTCACGGGCGAGCTGAATCACGGCCGCCTGAGCCAAGAAAGGTCGCAACGTCGAGTGGTAGGGCTGCGGTGGGCAATGTTCTTGGCGATGGAGTAGCGAACCCGCCAAGGTGGGATAATGGAAACGCGGCACGATGCGCTCTGGGCGATGAGGTGTTAACCGCCTGCGTCATGCCAGCTGGTGGAGCCGCCGTCGAGCATCGCCACAGACCAGGCTAAGAAGCTCGAAGCTCGAAGCTTTCCTTACATGTGATTGGGCTGGCGCTAGAGGCGTTTGGAACTTGGGCGTGGTCCTGATGAGGCGGCTCATGCTGGGCAGTCATGGTGAAGATGTCAGACTTGGCGGCTCACCTCTATGCCCCATCTGCGAGCTAGTCTGACACGGAGTCCCGGGAGTTCCTGGAACAATGGACAGACCATCAGTCCAGCCTAGAATATCGACTCCTCGCCGTCCGTAAGCGCCGGCGTATGGCGCCACTGTAGGAGCGTACTTTTACCCCGTGGCACCCAGTAGCCCGACCGAAACGGGCAGTCTGCCAACGGTCTCCAATGCCGCGCTCGTTGGTCGCCCGGCGATCTCTTTTCTGTCTTCCAGCCCATGCTTTTTGCGCGCCTTTGGTAATGGTAAAATATGGAATTCGGGATTGCAATGGAGAGTTCCGTAACGTGGGCTCCAAGCTTGCGGACCATGTTGTCGACTGGGAGCATGATGGTTGGCTCGAGGATGGCGAAAAGTTCTTCTTCGGACGACGGGTATTCGCTGGACTTGTAGTGCAAACATCCTTGCAACGAGATGTAGAGCGACTCTAGTTTGGGAAAGACTGTTGGCACGAGGTTAAGAAAGGCCTGAAAGGATTTGCAGTCCGCCAATGGCTGGTAATCCGACTTCCGACCAGACTCCGGAAAGGGCTCGAAATCCCAGAGAATCTCGACAGAGGTGATGGCTTCGAGCCTCTGAGGCACAAGCAGTCTAGGCAGATTCATAATCATCTCCTTGCTTGCCATGTGTATGGTATTTTGCGAATAGAGCACGTCAATGCCCTCGATGTACCTAGCCCAGCTAGTCAGCGCTGGCCAAATCCGGAACGTTCTCCGCGGGGGCGCCTCACGCCTGTCGACAAGAGAGCAGCCAGCCCATGATCCCGATGAAGTATTGACTCGGCACCTTGCCGGCCCCGAAGACTCCAGCGTCGACCCGGCATCTATGTCGAGCTGCTTGAACCCGGCGCCGGGCCCACAGAGACGATGCCGTCGGTGGGGCCCGGCGACAGACGAAGCTCCGCCATCTCCACTGCTTCGGGCGGTCGAGATCAACATTTACCCCATCTATATACATCGACTTCGCGGATCGACCCCTGTGGAAGTAATGGCCCCGGTTTGATGACGGTTCAGTGCTCTCTGGCAGCAGGCGGGGGTGCTGATAGATGAGATCCATGTGAACCACCTGGTCACCGAATGCCTCGACCAGAATCTTGTGTCGGAGTTCTGGAGGCAGCTTTGCAAAAAAGAGGCCATTCCTGGGGATGGTTTCATTCTGGGCATCGCTTGCTCCAGGGGTGATGGGACGTCGATTTTTTGGGAGAGTTGGGACACAAGGCCTTGGCCTGATCTGCCCGTACTTCCTTCGAAACCAATCTGATATGGGATTTGGCATTTTGGAACTGTGTGTGGTGAGAAAAGAAAGAGAGTTAACTCTGACTTAGACGACACAATCAATTCACATGGCCAGATGCTGTGTCCTCAGGTTGTCCTGCAACAGCCTGCGGTCTTGACCAAACTCTATGGCCTTGGATTTCAGGCACAGAGCCTCGAAATCCTCAGGCGGGTACTGAATGGCGCCCCACCCCACCTGCGGCTACGCTTAAAACCGGCGAAGAAAAATTTCGCCCTTCTTGTTTTCCTTTCCTCCTCATAAATAATGAACAACGCAAAAAACAACATTCAGGCTTCTCTAAACACATTGACGCGAGGTGCGCCGCAAGGCTTGTGCCCAAGACCTTCAATCGCGAGGAACATAGAATGGAGAACAAAGCGAACAATCTTGGGTGCGGTGCTCCCCAGCCTTTGTGCTCGTGGGGAGGATCGCAATGATTGCACGTACATACTATCACCAGAGGCATCCGTTGCTGTCTTTGGTTGGTCGGTTTGCTGTGGCACATGGCGTACTCGAGGCCTGTTTTTTAATGCCCCGTGACTTGTAATGCTGCTGCGGAACTTCGTTTTGAGGCCCTGCTGGATCAACTCGAGTCCTGCAGAGGAAACGGGATCAATGAGGAGACAATGAAACACTCCGCACTCGGCACATGCTGCACTCCAAACAGCTTCTTCCACTTCTTCACCTTCCATCCACCCTGCGCTCGGAACATGCGGTGGCTCCCGTCGATCCTGCATGCATGCACATGGCGTTGGTCCACGTCATGATCGTCGGCTCTCAGGCCAGCATGAGCCCTGAATACGTGGAAGAGACGGCCCGGTCCCCTCGAAGGCTGTGTCCGATTGATGATGGGCCGCACCGATGTGACGATGTTTCTGAGGGAGGAACGAAAGAGGCACGTCGTTGAAGATGAGAGAACAACCCCATCCTACGAATACTTCCAGCAGTGACAGGACAGTGACAGTCAGTATTCGGGATTGTTTTTAGAACGGCACAGCAAGGCCCACGGTGTTTGATTAAAGGCCCAGATACCACGGTTAAGCGAACGAACCCTTTTTGCGCCCCATGCCCAACCCCTGTCGCTCCTCGTCCCGCCCCGAGGATTTCCTCAGTCGCCTGTCGTTTTGGCCTTGTTCTCGTGCTCATTGCTGTTGTTACAGTAGACTACTTGTCTTCGTTCGGGCTTGTGGTTGCTCCCGTCGTGTCGCGCCACATCCAACGGCTGGCCGATGCCGCCTCACTCACCCCATGGCATGGCGAGCAGCTCCGAATACGTGCATCCCAGTCTCCCAGAACACTTGGTACTGTAGGATTCGGTTTACCATTACTGCCTGTTACGTAGACTCACTCACTTCGGTCAGCCGGTCAGTTATCTGTACGTACTATAGCAAGCACTAAACACTCCGTCAAAATATGGATGGGACGTGAGGCGCTGCTGGCGTTACCTCCAGAGCGACCTTCCATGGCGCTCCCGTTTGCACCTAAGCCCCGGAGTACCTGGCCCACAAGTACCGGTCCCGTCGTCTTGCAGGGCTAGCCACGCGCTAGGCTGACCCAAGGTACCTCCGCGTCGGTATCTGGTAAGGCATCCCCAAATCCCAATCCCAATCTCATCCCATCCCATCCTGTCCCCCATGTCCAAATTTCCCAAACCTTGACTCCCGCAACCAACTTGTCACATTGGCCTGTTTCTTTTCTCTCCCTTTCGCCACGCGCCCCAAAAGCCCATAGCCCAGAGCTCTAGATTTCGCCTAGGTGTTTGTACTGGCAGCTTTGTGTCCGACGGATCGACTTCGAACACGGACGAATCCCACGAACGTTACGATTCCCTCCCCCTTCTTCGCCCACGACGACGACGCGTGCGTGGCCTGTCCGCAACGAACCATACGAGCAGCCGTTGCTCCCGTCTCGACGACCCCTCGGCCGACAGCCTCCCGTCTCCGTCTCCGTCCCTGTCCCGTTGCAGTATCCGGCTTCCTGGACCTTCCCGCGCATGTGCCGCCACCGTCTGAGAGCTGTACGACACTGCCACTGGAGACGCTCCCGCCGTCAGCCCGTCGCTGCTTGAACGTGTTCCACGGCCCCCTCCTTCCTGAGCACACCGAGGCTTGACTTGCCTCCCCCGGGGCGTCATCGGCCGGCATTGGGCGCGGAGGGATGCAGGCTGCAAAGGGGCAGGCCGAGCTGGGACGCAAGGCCAAGGTGCGTTTGCTTGGACTTGGACGGACGCGTGCAGCCACTAACATTGACTTCTCGATAGCTTGCCCGTTCATATCAGGAACTTCTTGAGTAAGCCACGTCCCCGTCCATCTTTGACCCCATTGCGGTTCGTCAACTAACCATCCCCCTTGTAGTGAGTTCGCCGGCAAGGAGCTCAAGTCCGTCGGCAGCTATGCACTCGGCCGGTTGATTGGAAAGGGCTCTTTTGGAAAGGTCTACCTGGCCACCCACAAGCTCACCAATGGCTCCAAGGTCAGCCACATCTACAATTCGTCGCTCATGCGTGCGTGCCACGGTCCTAACCAACCACTAGGTTGTCCTCAAGTCAGCCAACAAGGGCGACTCCAACCTTGCCCGCGAGATTCACCACCACCGACAGTTCGTCCACCCTCACATCGCGAGGCTATACGAGGTTATTGTGACGGAGACCATGGTCTGGATGGTTCTCGAATACTGCGCTGGTACTGATTGCGCTACTGTGTTGTGTTTCTCTCGCCTTGCTAACGCATTCCAGGTGATGAACTCTACAACCACCTCCTCGAACACGGCCCGTTACCCGTCGCCAAGGTTCAGAAGATCTTTGCCCAGCTTGTCGGTGCTGTGTCATACGTACACAACCACTCATGCGTTCATCGTGACCTGAAGCTGGAAAATATCCTTTTTGACAAGCACGAGAATGTAAAACTGGTCGACTTTGGCTTCACGCGGGAGTACGAGGGCAGAACCAACCACCTGCAGACCTTTTGTGGAACTATATGCTACTCGGCACCTGAGATGCTCAAGGGCGAGAAGTATGCTGGTGAAAAGGTGGACGTTTGGAGCCTGGGAATTATCCTCTATGCCTTGCTCTGTGGCGAGCTGCCCTTCGACGATGACGATGACAATGTGACCCGGACCAAGATTCTTTCTGAGGAACCCAAATTCCCCGACCACTTACCCCCAGATGCGATACCATTGATCAAGGCCCTCTTGTCCAAGAGACCCCTTTTGCGGCCGACTCTGCCTGATGTCCTTGCACATCCTTTCCTGGCTGATCATGCACCAGCACAGCGGGTTATTCTCGACGTGAAGCCAACGGTACCCTTCGCAACGCCCTTGGAAAAGGATTGTCTCCATCGAATGCAAAGTGCAGGAGTCAACATAGATGCAGTCATCGAAAGCGTCATTGCGCAAAAGTGCGATAACCTTGCTGGATGGTGGGCTCTCCTTCTCGAGAAGGAACAACGCAAGGCCGTGAGGAGAGAGAGGAGGCGAAAGGAGAGGGAAATCGAGAATCGCAGCTTACGACGCCTTTCGGCCGCGTCAAGTCGTCTAGAGCGGATCGCACCCACGTTACATGACGTCGACGAGGACGGAGGCCTGACACGGCAGTTCCTCAAATTGGAGCATTCGGGATCGCAAGGTCGTGGAAGAAGTAAAAGGAGAAGTGCCCACTACTCGGACTATGTTGTGGATCTTCCCCAGCTGCTGGAGATTGGCAAGGAACCTGGTGCTGCAAATGCCGATGGCGATCATCCTCCGCCTCCGATCGACAAGGACTCGATCCGATCCGTGTCAACATCTCGCCAGCGACGGCCTATTCCGCCACCGAAAGAAGGGCTCATTCGCAGCGCTCGGTCTCGAGGGTCGACTCTCCATCTCGTTACGACTTCCAATACCCTTGAACCGAATGGCTCGAGCCAGCCACAGCAGGACAACGAGACGCACAAGGCGAGGAGGAAGCCAAGCCAGGCACTTATCACGCATTGGAAGAACTGGACGCATTGGTTCATTGAGAATGCAACAAGAAGGAAGAGAGGTCACGAGCGACGAACCAGCCGGAGTACCCCAGACTTGCACAAGAAAGAGGGCAGTGCGATTAGCAGCAAGGATGGAAGCTTACGACCTCAAACGAGCAAGTATCCGGCGTCTGGATCACCTAGACTGCAACCTACAGCGGGACTCCCTAAGGAGGTAGTGGCTAATGGCCACCTCGTCAAGGGGCATTCTCAACTCCAGCCTGGGCCTCACATTCATGAATCGGGGTCCGCTTCTTTGGCATCACAGAGCAATCCGCCTCCGCGGATAACTACGCAGTCATATAAGCGGCAGTCTCTTTCTCCTTCGCCCCTGACACCAAGGTCTACAATGAGGCGGTCGTCAGCTGGGTTACGAGGACGCAAGTCGACCTCCTCGTCTGTGTCTTCTGTTCGCTCGATACACCACCATCACCATTCTCATTCGAAAGCCTCGTCAACCAGCTCGGCGGCGTCCTTCTCAACATCACTGTCCAAGACACCGATGCAGCGAGGACAATCCCCGCACCATTCGGTGAAGGTCCTGCCGGCGACACCCACTGCAGTGTCTTTCCCGTCGAACATCCGCCTGGTTCGCGCCACGCCGCCCCCGCTCAGCATGTTTAACGAGGGGATGCCGCCTGGGTCATCACAGGGGCCAGGGTCTCCCAACCCTTTTGCTTCTGGTGTGCAGTTCGCAAAGCGCAAGAGAAATCTGTTCAAAGGCCCAACGCTCAATTTTGTTGGGGTTTCGAATAACACACGTAACACGGGATCTGGGTCGCATTCTCGGAGCGCGAGTGCCTCGGGAATGGGACGTCGATCTGGAGAAGTCACGATCCAAGAAGAAGACGAAGGTGTAAACGAGGAAGAGGAGGAGGATGAGGTTGAAGAGGTGGATGTGTTTAGCCCGGTGATTGGTGCACCTGGAGAGACGATCGAAGAGCAGATCTACGAAGAAGACGAGACGGCACCGACAATTAGGGGTTTTTCGCTGGCTGCCCCGAAGGAGGAGCACGAGGGCGACAGCGACGCCTCAACAATAGCTAATGCTAATATATCAGCACCCGCGGCGGGTGTGGAAAAGACGGCCGCCTGAGGCGAGGCGTTGCCATGATGGGCTGCTGAGTTTGGACGAGAAATGGCAAAAGCTCCAACGACTTGACGAAAGAAGGACGGATTCTTAATCAGCTGGGACTTTGGGAAGTGGGCATCTTTATGATTGGGGGTTCTTGAACAATTTCTTCGGCGCCAGACGCTGTATATATCTTTCCATCTCTTGCTCTTCTTCACCTCGTCCCTTTCATGAGCGATAATTACAGCACAACTCGGTCGCCACCTGCTTGAGTTGAGATGGGTGGTTGTATACTACTTATGGATACTTAGTACTCGGCGTTTATTCTGGTCACCAGGCGATGGAGCAACTTGGCCCCCGTGCGCTTGTTTCTGAAAGGCAGTGATTCCATAGATGCTGGCGCTGTTATTCACTGTAGCGAGTTACATGATATCCAGATGAACAGTGAAAACCGTTATGCCAAGCCTGGCACCCATGTCATTCCCGTTCGTTCATGCGCTAATCGACGTCAACCCCAAGGACACATTTACACGTGTCCCGTAAGAATGCAAGACCATACTTCGAACCCAACGTTTCCCGAGATAAATATTGGAAGACACGCTACATGACGTGGGACTGGCTTCGCCTCCGGGACTTCTTCTCCATGATGGCGCTTCGCTCCTCGCGCAAGGTGACCCAGATCCAGAACCAGGTCAAGGTCTCGATGAACATGAAGGTGAAGAACAGGCGGTTCTTGAGGCCGTCACCGCCCCAGCCAGCGGGGTGGTACGACGGGTTGTGCGAGCTGGGGTGGCTGAAGGCGCCGCGCGAGGACGAGGACGAAGTGTAGACGGGGGACGAGGGGCCGAAGAGGAAGACGTAGAGGATAAAGCCGAAGGAGAGGACGAAGCGGAGGGGCGCTGGCGAACGGGTTAGTTAGTGTCTGAGCGTCGAAAAGGGTTTCGGATTGAGGGGGACGGCAGAACGGACCTTGGGTGCCCCAGTGGAAAATCATGCAGACTTCGTCGGGCATGGACAGCGACACCAGATCGCTGAAGCCCAGGAAGATGAGGATGGCGGCGAGGAAGGCGAGGGGAGCGCTCTGGGCTTCGAAGCCTCTTGCGTAGGGCTGTTGGGGGTTAGAAACGGGGACTTGTCTTTTTTCCCCGATGCTACCGGGGTGCGCGCAAGCGGCGTAGAGGGGAAGTGAACTCACCATGCCCATGCTCTCGCCGAGGACGTAGACGAGGGCCTGGGTGTCGATGGAGGTCGGGTTGGTGAGGAAGAAGTAGGCGATGGTGACGTGGAAGAGCGACACCGAGGTGATGATGGTCTTGGCGGAGATGAGCGCCATGGCAGCGGGTTGTTTTGGGCGTTGGGTCGTGGCTCAGCCTGGCCTTGGTGATGGTGTCGCAAGGAGGAGGAGGAGGAGGAATCCGTGTGGTATATGTGGTCGTCGCGTGAGGCCTCGCGAAAGGAGCAGGTGTGGGGGTGAGGAGATAGTGTGCGAGTGATAGTAAACGACAGGAAATGAAGGGTCACACTTCACAGCAGAGACTAGTTAGTTCGTTGTTCTTTTGTGTCTGTGTCTGTCGCGGGCTGCAAGTGACCTGGAAGGTTGCGCGTACGTGGATTCGCGAGCGGCACGTCGCATGGTTCCCGCCAGGCAGGCAGCTGCTAATCTAATCGAGATGGACCCCTGTGGCTGCAAAAGCTTGTGGTGGGGAGGTGTGGCTGGAGCTACCCCACGTTCTATTCGACTCTATCTAGGATCCTCTGTTGGCTGTCAGCACTTAGACCAGACATCAACCTCAACAGACCTGGTTCCCTTACCTTTCTTTCCTTCCATTCGTTCTTTTTCTTACTTGTTCAACCCTTTCAATTGCTTTCAGACTAGATACCCTCCAGGCAGCGTAACATGGCAGACGGCACGCACTCAGAGGACGCCCCTCCGCTGGACAAGCAGCGACACATCAAGTACTGGCAACGATGCCACAGCACCTTTCTCCCCTCGCCCTACACAGCCTACGACTCCACCCGCCTGACCTTCGCCTGCTTCACCATCTCCGCCCTGGACCTGCTCTCCGCGCCGCTCACCGCGTCCGACCGCGCCGCCATCCGCCGCTGGGTCCTGAGCCTGCAGCACCCGGACGGCGGCTTCTGCGGCAGCTCCACGCACGCGCTGGCCGGCCAGGACGCCGCCAAGGGCACCGCCAACCTGGCCGCGAGCTTCTTCGCCCTGGTCCTGCTGGGCCTGGCCGCCGACGGCGACGCCCAGGAGCGCGCCGCCTTTGCCGGCGTGGAGCGCACGAAGCTGCTCCGCTGGATGCGCGGGCTTCAGCGCGAGGATGGCAGCTTTGGGCAGAATGTCTGGGATGGGGAGACGGTCGGGGGGAAGGATATGCGGCATAGCTACCTGGCGAGCTGTATTCGCTGGATGCTGAGGGGGGATGTTCACGAGGGCGACGAGGCGTGGGTTGAGGACGTGGATGTTGATCAGATGGTTGCGCACATTCGACGAGGACAGGTATGTTGTTCAATCACTCCTACGATGAGAATATGCCCTAACATCGCTAGACGTATGATGGAGGCGTCGCAGAGTCCTCACAGCACGAATCTCATGGTACGAAGCTTCATCATTGCCATCCCCGTCGTATAACAAGAAACTGATGTCTTGCAGCTGGATATGCGTACTGCGCTATTGGCGCACTCTCCCTCCTTGACCGCCCTCTAGATTCCACCGCCCCGCCGAAAACCCAGAACGCTCTAAAAGAAGGCATTCCCAATCGTGAAGGCCTGCTACAATTTTTGGCCTCGCGACAGTTTCGATACCTCGCGGAGGCGGAGGAGGAAGACGAAGTGGAAGAGAACTTCATCGAGGCCAAGATTGGCGAGGGCGAGCTCGGTCATGTGGGATTCAATGGGCGCTGGAACAAAAAGGCCGATACGTGCTATTGTTGGTGGGCTGGGGGCACGCTCGCGGTATGATGCGATCCATCGCGAGACCTTGTGAAACATACACTGACATCCAGTTGAAGATGCTCGGTAATGCCTCGATAATTAACAGCCCGCCTTCCCGGCGATACATCCTCGACATTACGCAACATCGCATCGGCGGCTTCTCGAAAGCGGTTGGCGGTCCGCCAGACATGTATCACTCGTACCTCGGATTAGCTGCGCTGGCAACCATGGGCGACAGCGACCTGAAGGAGTTCGACGTTGGCCTATGCTGCAGTAAAGAGACGACGCGCAAGATTGAACGGGCAAGGGCTGGGTTGTTGGACAGTATACGGGGTGAGAGGAAGGGCTGGGAGGGAGACGGGTTTTGGTGAGGGTTGCGATGGGAACCGCAATGGAGTTAGTTTATGGGATTGGACCATTGAAGACCGTCTGATCCCATCACTAATCCTTCCCAAAACTGAAAAGAATAAAGAGCAAGAAATATGCCTCTCACTCATCGAGTCCTTCGTATACGTCGTGGTGAATACCCCTCGGACAGCCGACATTCAGCCGATCATGACTTCATTCTCGGTCCAGCCACTGCACACCCAAGAAATCCAACTCAGCTTCAAACGACCCTCAACGCCCCCATCATGGCCTCCCAAGAAGCAAAGGAGCCCAAGGCTCCCGAGTCCACCGCGAAGACCTCGACAGAAACCCCGTCGGAAGCCACCACGGACGCCAATTCCGCCGCCTGGTCCGACGACAAGCGCCGCAAATTCGAGACGTAAGCTCCCCGTCGCCCTCCATCCCGCCGCCGCGTGACTGAAGAACAAACCCCCCCGGCAGAAAATCGAAGAGCGAGTACTACGACCCGTGCCAGGAGGCTGCGCAGCGGAGTTACAAGTGTCTGTTCCGCAACGGCGGCGACAAGGCCATGTGCGGCGAATACTTCCAGTAGGCGCTGCCCCTCACACCGGGAGTTTTTGTTGTCGATTGCTAATGGCGGCGTAGGGCGTATCGCGACTGCAAGCAGGCATGGGTATGTTCTTGATGTGCAATTTGCTTGTGGTTGAGGGACTAATTTGGACGGCAGACTGAGGAGCGCAAGAAGAAGAGCGGTTCCTGGTTTTGAAGCGACCGCGGCGAGACGGAAGAGCCGGATCGAGACCTCACGAACGGCGGAACACGAGCGCATTGCTTCCAGGGCATGCGGAGTACCAACACTTTGTACAATAACACATATGCGGCGCATTCGAGCGGGATGGGGGAGGGTTGGATGCATTTGGGATTGGAGTGGACACCACGAATGTTTGACCTGAGAAAAGGCTGTCTTTTCCATGGTGCGCGACATTATAAGAAAGGAGTTGCACTTGTTAAATCGAGGGCTATGTCGGCACTACGGTATCGGAGGTTTCCTTACCAGAGCCTGGTGAGGTTCTACATACGGCCTCTCCGCACAACGTCGATCCAATCCTGATTTTGTGTCTATGTACAGTCGCCATGCATTGTCATTACTCGCGAACCCCCGACCGTTTGTCACTGCTGGCATTGAGCTTGGTTGGACGGCTTGCAGTATCCCGGTTCCTAGCCGCCCAATGTCTCGTCCAGGCTGAGTTGTGATTAACACGAGGTGACTTGTCTGTTGTACAGATGCAGGTAGATGTGAATGATGCCGGGGTAGTCACCAATTTGACCCAAGGTTATGCAAAGACGGTTGAGAAGGGTGGATAAAGCAAAAAGGAGAACTGCCACCTAAAGTACTGTGTCAATAGCTGCAGAGGTTCAAAGAGGCTTGGCGTATCGAAGGGGATAGTCGCATGAAGCACTTGCAACAGGAGTCGTGTCGCAGGCCGAAAACCCCAAGGCAAGGCGGACGTGACCGGTTTAGATCTTGTTGGTATTTGTAGAAGAGAGAAGTCCAACGGTATTCCTGAGGCGAGATCGATGAGAGAGATAATACCGAGAGACATCAACAACTGAAACCACTCTGGCCTTGTATTTTAAGTACTCCCATCTGTCGTACTTCTCGTGTGAGTGAGTTATCTACAGAAAGGCTCTTCTCGCCACCCGTTGGTCTAATGTCTACATTCCCTACCTAGATCGACGCAAAGTAGTATATAACATATAGCAGATAACGCAGCATCTTGCCCGCCGAGAATAGAAAGCCTTGGAGAAGAGAAAAGAGGGCTTGAGGGGCTTACCTTCTTGTTTCACACCATTCAATACGCTCCCATCAAGATCATACACGTCTGACGACATATCCACTGCTTTTTCGTCATACGTCCCTTTGCCAACCTTCTCGTGAAACTTAAATGCAAGATCCTCACAGAACTCTACTAAGACCTAGAATGCCGCCCAGTGCACCATGCCCTCGCCAGATGCGCCAGTGTCTGTCGTGCTTGGCAGCGCGGCTTTGAGCCCCTGAACTTCTAGCAGCTTGTCCTTTCGCAGTCAGGCCAACCCGAGTTTTGTGCTGCAGTCCGAGGGAAGCAAAGTCGGTGCAGGCTCGAGTGTATCGGGTTCATCTGGCTGCGGATACGACTCGATGGGTACGACTTTCAGACTGCTGGAGACAAAGAGCCGATCAAGGCGTGAGTTGTAATTTCGTCTTGTCAGCTTTTAAATTGCGAATCAACGTAAAATAGCTATACTCTACAGACGTTCTAGTTACGAAACTGCATACAATTCATAGGAACTGTCTGGCTTTTACGATTGCTGTCTAGATCTGGAAGAAACCGAAGGCGCCAAAGTAGTTTGAAGGTCTCGCTCTAGAGCTCAGCGTCCACTCACCAAACGACTGTAAGCACATCTTCCGGCAGTTCTGCTTAAAAGATAACTATTCCCACGTAAACGGGTTGGACTTCGATCCACCCCACTGCGAACTCCTACGCCGCCGGCTCGCCGAAGAAACCGCAATTCACGTCCTCCGCACGGATGGACGCCTGGCTCTCAAGATATTCCGAACCCCACTAGAAATCCTATTAGGAACCCAAGTGACCGAGACAGGCTTTGCGCTCATCGAGCATGTACACATCCAAAAGTGACTCGAAGTCTATGCCGATGAGCGATTGGCCTATGAAGAGGTACGTAGGGATTAATGTCTACTTTCGTCTCTAGTTGCAAACTTTTTCTCTCACCAGACTTTCAGCAGCAGCTGCGTGTCCAAGAGCTTCCCAAAACACTTAGGACTGAAGAAGCGCGAATTGTCCAACAACAACTCTAGGAGGTTAGCTAGTAAGGCACTGGGAAGTGGTATTTAATAGGAAGGAGTAGCTATTTTATCGACCACCTCAACTAGATCATAATCTAAAGTTGGTCAATCTAATAGTACTTTAGAAATTAGCTATAATTAGATACCTTCATAAATTACTTTACTCGTATCTAAAAAAACTATATCACACTTCAATCTTAGCCGCAATACTAGTATCTACGCAGTGAAAGCATCCTGCTATTACATTGAAGGCTGAGACTTAACGAGGCAACAATGAGGACACTATTGAGAGGTGAAACAACACAACCATTCACCACAAAGAAAGCATGTATCAAGACAATCAGCCTATATACCCCCCTTCTCAAATTCTATTTACCCTAGTAGTTAGTTTATTCCAGTCCAGGCTTCTTCGGATGCAGCTCCTAGAAGCTCGCGGAGGACTCATCTACATGGACTGTGGCTCAGTCAGTCACCAGCCACAATCCATAGCCCCGCCAAAAATTCACCCCACCCACGTCAGCGCCTTGTCAAGCAATTTGAACCCCTCCAAAGTTCGATTCCAGCCTTACTCCAAACATTCGTGATCTGTGTACAACCGCCCTTCTCACAAATGAATCGTCACCGGCCCAACCTCAAAAACGGGGTCGACCTCCAGTTGCAGTCGGCCTTCAACGACGGCAACTGGGCTGTGGTCATCCGCCTGGCCGAGAAGCGAGCCCGTGCTCTCAACGATCAGTACTACCAGGTCCGTCAACGGGACAGCCTTGTCCGCTCTATATCGTGAGCAGACGAGATGGCAGACAGACGAGCTGACGAATGAATCACTGGGTAGATCGTCAAGGTCTGTGCAGAGAGCCAGCTCGATGACCCGAGCGCCAAGTTTGCCGCCGTGGCCGCCATCGCCCAGTTCGTCAAGGATGGCACCGTCGTCAAGGATGTCGACGGCATTGACCTGCTCGAGTGGGCGACGCATGGCTTGGCGCATGAGGACGACTTCCCCGAGACTCTGGGGCTTCTGAGGGCGCGCCTCGTCAAGGCCGCGCCCAAGGACAAGATCAGCGGCACACGGTGCTTGGAGTCTTGCCTGCTGCACTGGGATCTGGTCAGCGCCCAGCAGGTATGCCATGGTCGGTCTGGCGGGCAAGGCTGCTGCTGACTCGGGCGTTAGATTGCTGCCATTCTGGACAGGTCAATCCCGCAGGAAAGGGCTTTCATGTTCTGGAATATCGTCATCACTCACATGCTGGCGGTGCGTTCATCCCATCCTGTTCCGTTCGATCCAGGCTGACCACCGACAGACAAGTTCTCAATCACCACCAGAAAAGAAGAAGCTTTACGGCATGTTGGCGCTTAAGCAGATCCAACGCGCCGCACAACTAGCGGAGCAGGTGGGTGACGAGTCATATCTAAACTGTCTGACGCCCCTCTCACACCCATTCCTAGGCAGAGACCGCCCAGGGAGAGGCCGCGAAGCCGCAACCGCGAAGCATCCAAACAGAAGAGGAGATCCTCCTCCTTTACGACATTGTCGAGAAACATGGAACCAGCGGCGACTTTGAGAAACTGATCACTAGCCCCCTATTTTGCCCACTGGTGCAGTTCCGAAAAGGACGAAAGGAGCTGGCCCTGAGGGCCATCGCAAAGCATCGGCGGGAAAGAGATTGGGAAGCCATCTACCAGCTTTGCAAAGATTGCCTGTCAACCACGGATGAAAGTGGCCAGCCCAACCTCATGGCTTCAGATTGGACCATCTGGCGACAATTCATTGATGCAGCCACTCAGATCAAGTCCACCAATCCTGAGTATGATGCCCTGATCTTCTAGATTACACTAACTAACCCACTAATAGCACCGAGCAAACGGTCCAAGACCTTCTTCTCAAGTTTGTCAAGATTCCCAATTTACGACCCATTTACAAGCGAATCATCCTTCTCGCTCGGGTATCAGCAGCTTGTAACCTTGCGTCCAACGACGGCGATGATCTCTCCGATGGCGAACCAGCCTCAATACGACTAAAAGAGCTCATCCACTATGTCAAGGACCAAGGAACTGGTGTCGCTTGCTTTGACGATATCAAGGGCTTTGTTGAGAAACTAAGCCCACCTGCGATCAAGCACCTCGCGTACGAATTCACGCCGCAGTTGGCCAAGGAAATGGAGGACAAGCTCGTTTCTGCGAGAATTCAGACTCTCGCTCTGAAGTTGCAATACCTTTCCTCGACATGTTCCTCCATGTATGTTACCATTCCTGGCGAGAAGCCTCTAAGGAAATGCATAGTCTCCGGCTCGGAAGTCGACTCTAACTCCCCTGGGCCCTGTTTCGTCACCGTTGCACAGGGCGCTCTCGAGCTTTACCAGTCCCTAGCGGAGCTTGCACCCGAACACTCTGCAGTTGAGGCTGAGATCAAGCCCGAACTCGCCATTCTTATTGCCCTCTGCAATGTCCAGGCTGCTTTCCCTCCGTCAACGGATAGCTCCAACACCCCGGTTTCCCTTTCGCCACTGCTACGCGCCACCTTGCTCTTGGAACACCAACTTCCTCTTACCCCTAAGCACGGCATCATTTCTCTACTCCTCGTCCAGCTACACCTCCTTCTTGGCGCGGCTCCTCGAGCACGCGAGATCTGGGAAACCCTCGGTGTAAAGCGTACCATCATGGACTCTCTTGGCCCGATCTTCTACGACCGCCTTTCTACCATATCCCCCGCGATCATATCGCCTAATGATAATGAGGGTTGGGAGTTGATGGAGCTGCTTCATACTCACTACAGCGTCTCGTTGAAGCTTCGAATGCCTCGGCGACTGATTGACGCCTTCGAGTCGAATAGCTACGGTAGCGTGATTGACATTCCTCGGTATATCGAAGGGCTTAGGTGGAGCTGTACCCGGGCGATGAGCCTTGTGGAGGAAACTAGAACAGAGAGGCTTCTTGGACACCGTTTTGCCTCAGTGCTTCAGGATGATCGGTTCAGTATGGTACCATTCCTTACCAATTTTATGTTTTTGCTGACAGGTTACCAGTCGATGTGACTGACGATGCCGAACTGAATGAGGTTATCGACTACGGCTCGTTTCCTTCCTGGGATTGTAGCTCTCAGCCAACTGTCTATTCTCGCCTCCGGGTTGGCCCATCATCTACGGTATGTGCTCTTGGTCCACTGTTCAATTTCATAGCTGATGCATCTCCAGAACCGTCGAGCACATCTGTCTCTCTTGTCTGAAGCATTCCATGAAGTCTTGACATACAAGCCTCCGGCGGTTTACAAGGCCTCCGCGGCTGCTGCTATCACGGAACAGACATTCATTCTTGAGATGATGAATCAACTGAGCAATTCATTTACCAAATTCCTGGGCGGCCCGAAGGCAGACCTAACACAACCAGAGGCAATCTACTTCGAAGTTATCAGTTTGCTGAGCACCCTGATTCCTTTCACCGTTGGCATCGGCCGACCAGCCACCCTTCCTGATATATTTTCTCAGATCGTGGATGCCGTGAAGGCTGGCATAGAAACCCTTGGTTCTGGGGCTGCACTACAGGAGAACTCTGGAATTGCGGCCCAGATTGCCTTGCTCAGCTCCATGCATGGAGTTGCCCTATTCCGGGATGCAGCGGACGCGACCAAGCAGGCAGCTCAGTGGATCCTTGCTTTCGGCGAACGTCAAAAGGAGCGCGATCGGTCTGGGAACAGCAACCTCCCCAAAGATGTCGTGGCACAGATGAAAGCCTTGCTCGTAACTGCGGAGGCAGCGCTTGAGAACGGTAAGGGAACCGTTAAAAAGCTGAAGGAGAAGGTTTCAGGACGGGACTTTGAACCTGCAGCCCGGCGATGGGTCTTTGAGGATGGCGACGAGATCCGAGCTGTGGTGGGAGACAGTGCGTTGACTGGACTTGTGAGGAGTTGGGAAGCGAATATCAAAGGATGGAGTGAGGTAAAATGGAGTTAGACGGTTGAAATATCGCTGCTAGAAGCATGAATCGACAATTCGATAGTTGCAGAATGTGTCTAGACAGTTGGAGGCGGATCTACTATCATCAAAGACCATGATATCCATGGGCATGGATATCATGTTGACTGAATCTAGATTAGATTTGCATATGGCACCTCAAATGGCTAGCTATTCTTGTCCTGAACTTTATTCGTTTAATCGATCAACTAAAGTTCTTGCCGATGGCTTTTTGCCTGGCTTTGAGAGCTCTTGTTTCTGGACATAATCTTCCAGCCCAGCATGTAGTCATGGGCAGGTACATCGAGATCAAAACCCTGACTAGTATATATCGAGGGTGAATAAAGGTTGCTCAAACGACAGCGGCCAAAAGCGCCTCTTGTTTACCGTTGCCGGCACTGAATCGAGAATTGGGATGCTAACCACTGATGAGCTGCAGATCGCTCTGAGCGACTTCAGTCTCAGTCTGCCTGGAAGTGGTTAATACCAGGCGAGGATAGCTCCAGGGGACTGTGGGTCTGTTTATTGGCGGTAATGGAACTATCGACGCCTCAATTCACTAGGCCGCTCATCCCAATTGAACAGGCTAAGCCTTGCATTTCACAATTTCACGGCTCTACGGCATCTCGTTGATTGAACAGAAAAACGGGCGTGGTATGAACTTGGTATTATCTTGCTTGTTATGTATTTGTAATCCGTTCAAAGGTCGGCACCAGATTAAACCACTCCAGTGTCGTCGTTCCCGCTCTTTCTGAGTGACCAGTCCATGGACAGGTTGTGGTTGTTCTTCCCAAAAGTGTTGTTGTACTGCCGAGGGCGCTTTTCCTCCCAATCACGGACACAGCTTAAGATTCGACAGGAGGAATGACTGAGGTAGAGGTAGAGGTCGAGGCCGGTTTGCAGGGGCCGACGGCGGCAGTGGTGCTGGTAGTGATGGTGAAGCCGCCGGGGATAATGGCGACGGCCATGCCCGTGAAGCAGAGGGCGGAGAAGAAGATCTTGGAGAAGAACATGATGGCGAGTGTTTTTCTTTGCGTGAGACGTGGTAGGAAGGTGAACTGTAAAGAGGGTGCGTAACTTGCTGCATGGTTTTGGGGCAACGCTCATTATTATACTCAGCTGTCGTATGCACTATTGACTAAGTCCGGATGGCTTCAGGGGAAGCGCGGGTCTAGCGCCGTGGCTGGCTGAGCTATCAAGCTTGGAGCCGCTAGCGAAGAAAAATAGCACGCCTTTCGTCACGACGGGGAAGTGCATTATTGACGGCTTCCAGCTAATAAAATTGGTCGTCGGGGGTTGCAGCGTAGGCAATCGAGGAGACGTAGAAGATCGGTATTGGACGGAACTATAGCTCCGGACGCGTTATAGATGAAGAACAACGAATTCGGGTGAGTAGTAAAGGTCCCGATAGAAACTGCGACTAATAATTCATTTTGGTGGGAACAAGCATCTAGTACAATCGTATGGCTGTGGGTGTGGAGAAGCTTGTGTGCCTGGATGCGAAGCTACGCGCGGAGTTTCGCAACATTCTGATGGTTAGGTAATATGATCTCGCCTTTTGTTCTAGGTGATCTCGGTATTTGACTTGATAGGTCATTCTTTCATTATGGAGTCCAGGTTTCTTGATGAAGACACATTACAAATGAGCAAGGCATATTATCTTTCATGGACTTTAGACCGGCCTCATTTAGTTTTGACGGAGACCAGACATAAAAACCATGGTAAAGTTGCTGCAATCAGACAAGGACTTCGTCGTTGACTCACACAGGCTACTATTCTATCTAATTCTTTTGTCTTAATGTCCTGGACTTTCTCTATAATTAAACTCACTTCACGAAGTACGCACGAGTTCGTAGACGGAGTTCCGGACAAAAGGTCTAGGGTAGGCTCTAAAGAAATCTTGGAGGATTCACACAAACAGAACGTACATGATTGGCTATAATGAGTTAAGGTTTCGTGTCGTCGCTACTGCTTATGATGACGCGTCGAATCAAGTTTAGTAATTGTGCTGCCTGGGGGTTAAAACCAACATCCGCTGGCAAATGTGGATTAGACTAATTCCTCGGTGGCTGCGGAGACCGTAAGGCGGGTTGCGAAGAATGCGAATGCCGACACGCTAGCCTTATGCTGAGCTTATCGGATCTCAATCGAGAAAAAAAGGAATGGAGATGGCCTGTTGTGAAACTGCTGGTTATGGAGTCTATCATCAATATCTGGAGACGTGTGTCATTATATTAGTTTACTTTGCCCTAACACCCAATATAATCATTACTTCATAGCACTCCAGTGTAATTTCTATCTCAATGCAGTATTGGTGGCATTCTATTAACAATATTCCCCCATTGAACCCGTCCTGTCACTGCCTGAGATGTCTTGCTCAACCCACTTCCGTAACTCCCTATTCACACCCTGTAATGCGCGTGCTAGCGGCATGAAGTCTCTCTCCTTATGAGAGAGGTTGGTGATGCTCTCGGAAATGCGGTCTAGAAGTTCCATATCCGAAACCAGTGACCCGGGATTTGACGAGCGCACTATATTGCTGGCAAGGCAGGCGTAAGGAATAAACGCCTGGAAGAACCCGACGATGATGGAAACGGTTTCCGAGATTGCGAAATTGACTAGCAGACGGTCGATGATGATCAGGATGTGACGTGAGGCCCTTACCGCAAATGGCGAGCTAGGAACGTCTTGGTCTGAGGATACTGGGCTCGGCGAGCTCGACTCGAGGATATTGTATTTTCGTAGCATGAAGATGATAGCAGTGTATCCTGTCATCACCACATCGGTGAGCATCCACGAGTGGATGTCGTTGTCTTGGGCCTTTTGAAGCCACTCCTCCTACTCCCATGTCAATAAATATGTTCAAAAGCTGACGGCAGTGTAGTCGAAGCTTACCATTTGCCAGTCCTGAAACAAATCTTCGATCTCCCCGCACAACATCTCGATTCTGGGGAGGATGTCCTGGGTGGACGTCTCCTCGAGAAGATGAAAGAATTGGGTGAGGACAAAGGTGATCCGTGAGCTCACCAAGAACGTCACCGTTGGCACCTCGTCCATGTCCGGCTGAGAACCGGGCGATAGCCATGGAAGATTGACCCGCCAGCTGCTCAAGCTCCCAGTGAGGGTCGGCGGCTTGTTGTATAACAGGCGGAAAAACAGCTCGACTTGGATCAGCTCCCAAAAGCCCTTGCGGTCCGAGTCACACTTGGAATCGCTGGAAAAGTTGAAGCCCTCGCCGCTGTCGAGGTTGTGCATATTGAGGCCATGGGCGTACTCGCATACTTGCCTGAAGAGCTGCCAGCTTAGATCGTAGTCGAAGCACTCCGCTGCTGCTCGGGCCTGGATATCGAGTCAGCATGTAAACGCTGGGGAGGGGGAATATGATGCACCATGAACAAGGCGGCGATGAAGTCTGTGGTGGTCCCCGTCGCCTCTCGTTGCCAACTAGGGAGCGAACGCAAACAGCAGATGTAGATTTGCCGAGCATACTTGGTGTGATCGACGTTGTTAGTCAAGGTGGCAGGTAAGTTGCAGCCGTGGTACAGAACGCCGTAGTATACGATGAGAAGAGCTGCGTCGAGGTGGACTTGAGGGAAGTCGATGATGTCGGGGATGAGCATGATCAGCTTGGAGTCCACGAGGCTTAGAAACGCATCGGCGCGCATGTGTGTGAAGTAATCTGAGAAAACAGGCAGAGTGAGCACAGAGGTCTTCAAATCACCACGGAGCAAAACGAGGTGGTCCATACTGCGAATCCAGTCTTTGGCTAACTCTGGCGGGATGGTGATGCCCGCCGTCAGAGTCGCCTTTGCGATACCCTGCAGCCTCAGCCGCTGGACTTGGCCGACGGCTTCTACGAGCACAGCAGCGATGTCGAGATCTGCCAGTGGGGAACTGGAACCGCATGTCCGGGGAGTGTTAGTGCCTGCGCTCAATATGTTGAGGGAAACCGCCGACGCAGGGCTCGACGATGTGCTGTTAAAGTAGCCAGCTTCATGGCGTACTTTGGCTCTCCGCGGGAGCTCTCCAACGCTGGCACTGGGAGCATTGGTGCCGGTGTCTGGGCTAGGCGGTACAGGATGGAGAGAAGTGACGTGTTCTTCGACCTTCTCCAACCGCTGGAGGATGGTTGAGAGGGGGCTATTGGCTGCTCTATGTATATTTGGTATGTCGTGAGGATGAGGACCTGGGAAGCATACACCAGTCCGGCTGTTAGTCCCTTCCGGGACCTCCTCTTGACTCGCTCAGGATAGTTGCATTCGAGTTCTTGCAGCCTGCACCGGTCGCAGGTGGGCATGACGCGGCTGCAGCGCACCTAGAGCGGTAATAGATCGATCAGCCATGTCCTGACAAAGCTGGAGTGACCCATATGGGGAGATTATCGACGAGGGCGGGTCTCGATGGCTTCACAGTACTGACCTTTTTCAGCTTGCACGTCTTACACTAGGGGACCGAGAAGCAGCCCTGTGTCAGCCGAAGAGCAACCTCCCAACCGGCGGACTTACCGACAAGGCGTTCAACGACTCCGCCATGGCCGAGCTGGGCATCGAGCTGTCCAGGGGGGCGTCGATATTTCCGGGACAATCCGTGATGTGGTGGGGGAGGGAGGAAGCTTGCTGGGCGGAGAATTCCTGGAACATCGGTCCTTCGTCCACCTTGGGGGAGTCCGGACGTTATTGTATCCGACAAATGTCCAGAGTCCAAAAGATGCCAGATCCCTGGAATCCCCACTGCTTGGCCGCGTCTGAGAGGCGAGCTAGAGTGAAGGCTTGCTTTCGCCCCGGACGGCGGGGCCCTGGGCGCCCGAAAGTCCGACGCCAAGTCTCCGGGGTAAGATGCAAGTTCAGTCCGGCGTCGGACGTTCTCACAGGCGGGAGGGTTGGCAAAGTCCGGCCACAACCTCCGGACTGTCGGACGCTCACAGAGTCACAATCTGACACTGGCCGGTGATTGTTGACGTCGGTGGCATTGGATCTTGGAATAGAATGAGTCCGTCCAGTAATTTCATCTGCAAGGCTAGATATATAAAGCTCCTTCACGAGCCGGGATAGAGAGATGGATTTTCAACGAGGTCAACCAAGTCTTCAGGATCTAAGTGGTTTCTGACGATAAAGCTTCCCCTTTAACCTTGGAAATATTCGCTTGTTTGTATCAAGTTTCATTCATCTTTTCATCCTTCTGCCTTGTTGGCACCCTCGAGCTCCCTGAGCCGGAACACGCCGTGGCCATGCCACCCTCCGATGCCGAAAAGGGGCACCACAACCGCCCGTCGTCCTCGAACTCCGGCTCGATGTCAACGATCTTCCCACCTGGCAAAGAATCGAACGTCAAAGACTGCGACGAAGATGCCGAGGAACGTATGAACCACGAAGTTGTCGAGCTCGCTCGCCGCTTGACCACCAGGTCTCACGGCGCTCCTGGCACACTGTTTCCTGTTCCCGCAGAAGGGCCTTTCAACCCTGCCAGCCCTGACTTCAACCCTCGCAAATGGGCTCGAGCCTTCTACGAGATCCGGAAGGATACATCCGAGGGAACACCGCCCAAGACGACCGGCGTGGCCTTTACAAACCTCAACGTCTATGGCTTTGGAAGTGCCACCGATTTCCAAAAGACTGTGGGGAACATCTTCCTGGAAGGCACAACCATGACCAGGAAAATCCTCGGCCAGAAGCAGCAGCGTGTCGACATCCTCCACGATGTAGAGGGCCTCGTCCATAGTGGTGAGATGCTCGCGGTATTGGGACCTCCTGGGTCGGGCTGTTCAACTTTCCTTCGAACAATTGCCGGTGACACTCACGGATTTCATATCGGTGACGATGCTATCCTCAACTACCAGGGCGTCCGCCCCAGCGAGATGAAGACGGCCTTTCGCGGCGAGGCGATCTACACGGCCGAAGTCGACAACCATTTCCCTCATCTGACGGTCGGCGACACCCTCTACTTTGCCGCACGCGCTCGCTGCCCGAAGAACATCCCCGAGGGCATCACGAGGACCGAATACGCCGAGCACCTTCGCGATGTCACCATGGCCATGTTCGGCATCTCGCATACGAAGCACACTCGAGTTGGCGACGACTTCATCCGCGGCGTTAGCGGCGGCGAGCGCAAACGCGTGACGATTGCGGAGGCTGCTCTTAGCTACTCCCCCCTTCAGTGCTGGGATAATAGCACGAGAGGTCTCGATAAAGTTATTGTCCTTTACGAGGGACGCCAAATCTTCTTTGGAAAGACATCCGAAGCCAAGTCCTACTTTGAGAATCTTGGCTTCATCTGCCCAGAGCAACAAACCACGGCCGACTTCCTGACGTCCATGACCAGTCACCAAGAGCGTGTGATTCGACCTGGCTGGGAAGGCAAAACACCACGCAGTCCTAACGAATTCGCCCAGGCTTGGAAATCCAGCGAGACTCGCGCGAGTTTGATGAACGACATCAGCGACTACGTGGACCGTCATCCCTTTGGCGGAGAGCACTATGAGCGCTTCCTTCAGTCGCACAGGATCAACCAATCGGAAATGCAGCGCCCGAAGTCGCCGTTTACGCTGTCCTACATCGAGCAGATGAAACTGACGCTCTGGCGCAGCTGGGTTCTGTTGAAGGGCGATCCGTCCATCACGGCGACCATGTTGATCAGCAATTTCTTCGAAGCGCTCATCATTTCCAGTCTCTTTTACAACCTGCCTGCCAACACATCCAGTTTCTTCCGCCGCGGCATTCTGCTATTTTTCATCGTCATTATCAACGCCTTTGGCAGCATCCTCGAGATTCTGACTCTATATGCGAAACGGAAGATCATCGAGAAGCACTCGCGATACGCCCTTTACCACCCTAGTGCCGAGGCGCTGTCCGCTATGGTCATGGACTTGCCGTACAAGATCGTCAATGCCGTCTTGCTCAACACCATCTTGTACTTTATGGGCAACCTCCGTCGTGAACCCGGGCCCTTCTTCTTCTTTCTACTCATGAGCTTTATGATGACATTGACAATGTCTATGATGTTTCGACTTATTGGATCCGTCACCAAGTCTGTCTCCCAAGCCCTTGCACCCGCCTCGATCATTCTTCTCGCCATCGCCCTGTACACTGGGTTCGCAATCCCTCCGCAATACATGAAAACTTGGATAGGCTGGATCCGCTGGATCAACCCTATTTTCTACGGCCTGGAAAGTTTGATCCTCAATGAGTTCATCGGACGCAACTTTACATGTTCGACCTTTGTCCCCAGCGGCCCAAACTACGAGTCTGTTGGCAGTTTGGAAAGAGTTTGCAGCACAGTGGGATCAGTGCCTGGCCAGAACTTCGTCAGCGGCACAGAATATGTCCGACTCGCGTACGGCTTTATCAACTCCCACCGCTGGCGCAACTTTAGTGTTATGATCGCTTTCATGATGCTCTTCATGGGTCTGCACCTTGTAGCTACAGAGTACATCGCTTCGGAACGGTCCAAGGGGGAGATTCTGGTCTTTACTCGCAAGAGCTTGAAAGGCCCCCGGAAGGGAACGAACGATACCGAAGCTGGTAACAGCAGGAATGCCCAGCCCAACGGCGACGACTCCGGCAATGTATCCGACGTGGAAAAGCAGACATCGATCTTCCACTGGAAGGATGTTTGCTACGAGGTCAAGATCAAAGGCGAAACCAGAGTCATTTTGGACAATGTTGATGGATGGGTCAAGCCTGGAACTCTGACTGCTCTCATGGTAAGCAGATGTGACTTGAAACAAGACAAACTATGGGAGACAGAACTGACTTGTGACATTATAGGGTGTTTCTGGAGCCGGAAAGACCACCCTTCTTGACGTTCTTGCTACCCGAGTGACAATGGGCGTTGTTTCCGGTGACATGCTTGTGGATGGCAAGCTCCGCGATGAATCCTTCCAACGCAAGACAGGATATGTCCAGCAACAAGATCTTCACCTGCACACCTCGACCGTCCGAGAGGCTCTCAACTTCAGCGCGTTGCTTCGACAACCCTCTCACTATACGAAGCAGGAGAAACTCGCCTATGTGGACACTGTCATCGGTCTTTTGAATATGGAAGAATACTCTGACGCTGTTATTGGTGTGCCCGGAGAGGGCCTCAATGTTGAGCAGCGGAAGCGTCTTACCATCGGCGTCGAACTTGCAGCCCGTCCTCAACTCCTTTTGTTCCTTGACGAGCCTACGTCTGGTCTTGACAGCCAAACCTCGTGGTCCATCTGCAACTTGCTCGAGAAGCTGACCAAGAGCGGCCAAGCTATCCTCTGCACGATCCACCAGCCGTCAGCCATGCTATTCCAAAGATTCGATCGACTCTTACTCCTCGCAAAAGGCGGCCGGACTGTCTACTTTGGAGAAATCGGCACGAACTCAAAGGTGCATGTTGACTATTTCGTACGCAACGGCGCCGCAGAGTTACCTGCTGGCGCCAACCCGGCCGAGTACATGTTGGAAGTCATTGGCGCGGCCCCAGGTGCCCATACTGAGATTGACTGGCCTGCTGTGTGGCGCCAAAGCCCCGAGTATCAGGGTGTTCAGCAAGAGTTGGCCCGGTTGAATGCTGGCGGGAGTGCTCAGGCTCAACAGACTACTCAGGAAACAACCAGCTATGCCGAGTTCGCCGCGGATATGAGTACGCAGTTCTTCGAAGTCACAAAGCGCGTGTTTCAGCAGTACTGGCGTAGCCCGGCATACATTTACTCCAAGGCGGTTTTGTCCTTTGGCGCGGTGCGTATCTCTTCAGTAATCCAGTCGATCCTAGGCTAACATTGAATTTAGGCTCTCTTTATCGGACTTTCGTTCTTAAACGCTAAGAACACACAGCGCGGCCTTCAGAATCAGATGTTCGGCGTGTTCATCTTCCTCACGGTCTTCTCCCAGGTTGTGGAGCAGATCATGCCCAACTTCGTCCAGCAACGCAAGATGTATGAGGCTCGCGAGCGTCCTTCAAAGGCATATTCGTGGAAGGCTTTTATGTTTGCCAATATTCTGGTTGAAATTGCCTGGAACTCGGTAAGAAAACGATCTGAACTCATTGCTTGAAAAATCCGGTACTAATTCACAGCAGTTGATGTCCGTATTCTGCTTCGTTAGTTGGTACTTCCCCATTGGTCTCTACCGCAACGCCTCCTTTACGGATGCGGTGGATTCGCGTGGCATCACCATGTTCCTCCACGTTTGGGTCTTCTTCGTCTTCACCAGCACCTTCGCAACCATGTGAATTGCCGGTCTCAGCAGTGACGAAGTTGCCAGTGGAATCGTCAACCTTCTTGCAATCATGATGTTTGCTTTCTGCGGGTATGCCTATTGTCATTGCCCTCAACGTGTTCGTGTCTGACATTTCCCCTAGTATTCTAGCAGGTCCTGACGACCTCCCCGGATTTTGGATCTTCATGTACCGTGTTAACCCGTTCACGTATGTCGTGGAGGGTTTTCTGGGGACCTCTCTTGCCAACGCGCCCGTTGCCTGTGCCACCGAGGAATTTGTTGAGTTCGACGCCCCGGGCGGTAGCAACTGCGGAGAGTACATGGCACCCTTCTTGAAGACTGTTGGCGGATACCTAAAGGACAACACAACGACTGCCTGCGAGTACTGTGCTATGGCCGATACTAACGCATTTCTATCGAGTATTAACATCAGTTTCGCCAACAGATGGCGCAACTTTGGATTCATGTGGGTGTACTGCATTTTCAACATTGCAGTTGCTCTGGGCTTGTACTGGCTTGTCCGTGTTCCGAAGAACAATTTCAAGAAGAAGTCTTCGACATAGAACCATGGTAGATCTGCAAAGACGGGATAGGGAGGGGAAGGGACGGATAGATTGTGCGATATTTCCTTGAATTAAGTAGACATGGCAACAGAGATTGGCCATCAGTTAGTGTGTCTGATGTTTGGTGGGCAATTAGAACGAACAACCTAATATTTATAGACTTAGAAAAAAAAAACTTGATAGATGGGATACATCATTGACTCAGAGAATCGGTCACACGGGCTTCGAGCCACGCAATTTTACATTCTGTAATATGTGCGAATTGTAGTAATGTCCTGTGTACCTGCGCTCTATTCACACCTTTACAGAATGAAAAAGGATCCACGATGAAGAGGGTCACTGCGCTTGTTGGTTCTTGAGTTGATTCACTGTTCCCTTGATCACAGAACATTTGTAGCAAGGTGCAGTGGGCCTCCCACGATCATAGGCTCGGGTATTTGACCCCACACTTATATTTCTTAAGTTTCTGGACTTCCAGGAAGACTAGACTCTGGCGATGATGGACATGTTGTTGCGCCAGATCTAAGTTGGGGCTCCTACGTTGTCGTTACGGCTTACTGAGAACAAGCCCAAAGAAACTTGCGCATTGCAGTGTCCAACCTGGTCCAAGTCGTGCGCCTTTACTATCGGAACTCAGAGTTTCGGGTTATGGGGACGCGGACATCGACCAGTTTAGAGTGGTAGTGATTCAGGACAGAACCGTGTTTGAATAGACATCAGATGACCAGGTCCGGGGCAATTTAAATACCTTTCTTCAACCCATTCGCGGGTGGGATGAACATGATGGGAGGTATTATACGGGAGAACCTCACTCTTACACCCTTCTTCATCATCATGGGGGACGCGTGGTCTTGGATGAACATAAGATAAAGGAGCTTACTTCAACATGGCTCACTCTTCTCCATAAAATTCCGGACATACAGGAATGTCTTCGCGATGTGAGCATCAAGATGGTTGATAGGCTATAACGTCCTTTAGAGATAGTGAGCGATGTGCCTCCTTGGGTGGACACGGTGTACGTGGGGGCCGATCGGTTGCCCCTTTATGGCATCCCAAGCATCTCTGAGCTTCTTAAAAGTAGGAATTCAATGGATGAGATATTCCGATGCATGAACGGGTTTATGGCAGAGAGTAGGGGAGGGGACCATCTACAGGGGTTGCTCAGACACACAGCAAGTAACATAACCTGGGTTTCTAAGAGCCACTCCCGAAGACTGAGCGCAACACACTGCCTATAATTGTCTAGATAATCTTTTTCAAGCTTGTTTGGTGTATTTACTTTACGTGTCATCTAAGCTGAGATGAATGAGTTGAAATTGACGTCGAGGGATGAATCCAAGCTCTTGCTTCACAGTCATCGTTGAGTCACAAAGAGGTTCGGGAAAAGTAATTCACTCTGCCTATGACTTCTTTGATATGCGAGTCACTTGCTTGTCATATCTCTATTGAGTGGAACTGGGAAGTTGCCAGCATTTCAATCACCATGCAGCGAATATGCAACGGAGTTGACTAACAGCAAGGTTCAGTTCTCATTTTTGAGGCAACGTTATTAAACAGTATGCACATAAAGTATATTACGCTTTAGGGACATCTAGCAGGTACAAGGTAGAATTCTTTATTCAGCGGACTGCAAGGTAGGTGGGCATACAGGAAGCTTAGTTAATTCAGTGGAGAGTAATAACTACATGTATTTGCCCTTTGGTATTCCCAAAGCTCCTTAGCCCTGTAACTTTTGGTGTCCTACTTTTCTGCATCGGCGCTGTCAGGGAAGAGAGTACCCGCCGCAGTGCCGCATGAAACACAGGTTGCAGCGTCCATTGGATTCGGGTCCTTGTCAGCGCACGCAGGGTTGAGGCAGATCCAGCCGGCAATCGTAGAGACCATCGTGATGAGTCGCGTTTCTTTTATGAGTAGGGATACTTACTTTGTTCAGGTGCAAAGGTGACACGAGTTAGGAGATCCTGGTTATTGGGTTCGTGGTTGTGTTTGATAGATAAGTATTTGTTGAGTTGTGAAGTAAATGAGCCAGGGCACAGGGAATTACCTATGTATTTATACCCAACTACCTCAAAGGACGAAGAGATGGCGTTCAGATATAATGTGCAGTGGATGGATCATATATTCCGAAACACAACTGAACTTGATCTGAGCTTGCAGAAGTTGTTCAGTGAACTGCTCCGAGCTCAAGAAAAGGGCCTTGAAAGAACCGTGATTCACAAAAGTATGGGCTTTGTTTGTTTGCAAGGATAAAGCCACGCAGAACACTTCCCTAGCTCTTTCAACTACTCCGTGCTTCTGTAGGGTATAGATACCGGTGCTTGTGGTCTACTTCAAAGCCACGCCTCCATTCGGAACGGGGCGAGCTTATTCTTAACCTCTTGGAACAATGCTGAAACAACTGGTCCCCTCTAGGTTTGTTCCTGCGTCGATTCCTCCAGCATCCGCAGGCGACGCCATGTACACAGGACACCGCTACCCCTTTACGTCGAGGCAGAACTGTTCACTTGTAGTAGCAACATTAAGACCAACCACAACAAATGCCAACTGTAACAACGAATAAAGTACTTCGTTCCATTAAGAGACGGCAATACTTGTCAAAAGCTGCCACGAGATGAGACCATGGTATTGGATAGAGACGCGCTATATCTGTTATTTATCTGGTATAGATTGCGTAAGATATTGCTGCATGGGCTACTCAACTTATCCCCCCCTTTAGAATTCGAAGCATCCATGCATGGTCTCATCCCAAACATGCACCGTCACCAGTCCCCGTGAAGAGGGACTCCCACTAACGAAATTTGGACCACCACTTGGAGTTCATGCAGCAATTTGACCCACTTTAGCCAGGAAGAGATGAACTCTTCTCTGAAGATGGCAGAAACCGAAGTTTCCAGTGCATGCTGATGATTAAAGCTACGGGCTTGGCGGCGACGGCGGCTGCGGTGCCGAAGGTGGCGGTTGCCACGCCTGGAACTCTATCTGGCCCGGTGGCCTGGCCGTACTACCCGCCGGAGCGGTCACCGGAGGACCTGCCGGAGGCGCCGGGGACTGCGGGCCATACCCTCCGCCAAAGTGATACGCATTCGAACTTCCCGGCCCGCCTACAAACTGCTATTGAGGGCTTTGCCAGGCCCAGTACCCCGGTGGCCCCCGGGCAAGGGAGGCCTTCACCAACTCAGCTAACTGACTGACCGTTTCCGTCAGTCGATCTAGTTCGGCCCATATTCCATCATCATGCCTCTTGCCACCACCCTCGTAATAGTATGAGTCTGGTGGCCTTGACCTCTTCTGTCCATGAGAGGGCTGGGGTAGCGTCTCATCGTACCCGCCGTCCCAGTTGCCAGTGACTCGAGATGTTGGCTGCCCGGGTTGTGTAAGCGGGGCCGGAATGCTGTTTGGGTATGTGTCTTGTATTTCTCCTGCTTCTTGTCCCACGGGCGATATTTCCCGCTGCGATGGCACCGCACGTCGATGCGCACGTTGCGCCCGTGTCGCGCCGAACCAGTCGACCGTCTCTTGCTCGTGGTGAATCCTTGGTCGCGCTGGGCCTGCTGTACGGCTTCATATGCTTCCTTGTCGGTCGCAAACATGCGCTCGTAGACTACGGACATGGCGGAGAGGAGGAGAGGGAGACCAGCACGCGAACGAGGGTGCGGCAGCGTTGTAGTGCCGTACGGAGCCCACAAACCGTGGCAGTGGTGATGTTGGGAGAGGAGAAGAGCTGGCGTTGCCTGTAGTGAATCTGAAGGGGGATCGACAGTGCGTCAGCCTCATGACTGTGCCACAGTCTACTTGGAGTGTAGCGCGAAGTGCTGTATTTGGACTAGCGGGGCTGATGGTTGAATGCTCAACCATCGAGGTAGCGAAGCACGTCTGAGTTGAGGAGTCTGGGTGAATAAAATAATGAGAAGTTGAATTAAGGCGATAGGTGCTTCCCCATTGCGAGTTATTCTATTTTTCTGGTCGCTTGGTAGTGCGCGAGTGCCTTATTTAGTTCGTTGACTTAATTTACTCGTTAAATCGTCGCCTCTATGTAATGTGTACAGTCCAGTCAGATATGGTGCTAATAAGTCATAAACTAAACATACTCAGCATTTTATCATATAATAACGTACATCTGATCTATTACATTTTAATACAATATTTCACCAGATATTTCACTTGCCAATCACGAGTGTTTCCTAGATAACCCTTCATTTGGTCCGGTCGCTACTCGCAGCACACTCCTTTCTACGGATAAGTAATGCTGAAAGCCGGCGACTCAGACTCATCCCAATCACCCTCCTCCTTTTCATCGCCAAAGATCCGTAGAGCCCGATATTGGATCTTGTATTGACCTGCCGGCGCAAAGCCTCCGCCTGCGAGCTCGCCCGTCCACGACAGCGCGTTCACACCCATCGCGTTCCACAGCATCGGGAAGCCCAGAGGCTCGCCAATGCTCTTGGACGATGAGTTGGAGGCTGAAACTGGAACAATCTCGCCGTGGAGCTTGGCTGAGCCGAGCGCGAAGAACCACACCAGCGACGGAAGAACGGCGTCCGAGCTGTTCGCTGTGCCTTGGGCGGGGAGCGGGAAGCTGGTGTTGGCTGGGACTGGGTTGTGGCTCTTGTCGGTGGATTTGCTGATCCAGGTGTCCTCAGGACCGAGAACCACGGAGTCGTGGAGAGATCCTGAAAGGCCTTGGTAAGGCAGTGACAGCGAGCTGCCGTCCGATCCGTTGATGGCGATGTAGCCAGACCAAAGCGGCAGTCGGTCTGCATCGAGACCTTCGGGAGGAGTGGGCATAACCTCAATAGCGACGCTGCCACCGGCCTCAACCGTAACCTTGCTCTCGCTGAAGCTAAGGCTAGCCTCATTGTCGGCAAACTCATTAGGGAATGCGTCGGGGTAGATTTCGCCCTTGATCAACGTGTATGTGCTCTTGGTGGGAATGTGTGAGATGGCAAAGTCAACGTCTTCGCTGCCCGTGTTGCGCAGAGTAAAGTTGAGCACCTCGACGAAGTTATCCGTATCGTTGAATGAAAGACTGGACGGGCTCAGAAGAATCTTGGCATAGGCCGCGTCATATGCTTGCACAAAACCAGCTCCTTGTTGGGGAACTGGGGCAATGAAATCGGAGAAACCCGTGCCGTCATTGAATAGCTGCGGGTTCGCGTTGGCAGAGAGGAGATCTTCAATAAGCTCCGGGTCGAGTGTACCGCGCACCTCAGAAATGAGTGCAAAGATGGCAGCAACCATGGGGCACGCCATCGATGTGCCGGAAAGGACGGCGTAGCTGCCCTTGGCGGTGGGATAAGTCGAAAGAATGCTTCCACCAGGGGCTCCGAATTGAGGCTTGACATCGAGCTCCCAGGTAGGGCCCCAGGAGCTGAAAGTGCTGACAGCACCACCCGTGATGTCGTTCTTGTCTTGCTCGAGAGTGACCTTGCCGTCCGACCCGTCCGACATCTCAAGCGTGATCGCAGAACCTCCCTTGAGCAGCGAAATCCACTTCTCTCCGACCGCTGGCGACACCATACCAGCCGCCACGATGCCGCTAACAGAAGAAACGTCAATCTCGATGGTACCACCGACGTTGTTATACACAATGATGTACTTGGCACCAGCGTCAGCCGCGTTTTGAGCCTTCTGCACGAAGGTACAGGTACCACGGCGAACCAGCACGATGTATCCGCTGAGATCAGGCGTGTCCGCTGGATAGGCGTCACAGCCCCCGTTCGCAACCTTGGGGTCGAGGCTGGGTGCCCAGAGTGGGAGCGCCACATCTGCCCAGTCGGCGGGAGTTCCGGCGGTAGAGCCGAACTCGATCTTGGTGTCGCTGCCGTTGACGGTGTAGTGAGAAGTGTTGAGTAGCGACATGGACTCGCTGTTGTCGAAAGAGGCGATGGCAGTCACCTTGTTGCCGTTGGCTGCGGTGCTGGCGTAGAACATGCCGACGTCTCCGGAGTTTCCAGCTGATACAGTGCAGGGCACGCCCTGCTCGACAATGCGTGAAACTGCCACAGCCCAGGGCTCCTCGGACCATCCGCTAGGGCCGCCGATGGAGGCAGTGATGATATCAGCGCCGTCTTCGAAAGCCTGGTTGAAGGCGGCAATCAGCACGTCATTGCCGGCCTCTCCATCACAGCCAAAGACCCTGTATGCGCCAAGGGTGACATCAGGAGCAGCACCGGTAAAGCCCATCGAGTTCTGCTGGGCGGCGATAATACCAGCGACGTGGGTGCCGTGTCCCTGACAATCCATTGGGTCTTCGTCGGGAAACACCGCGTTGTAACCATCGTAGCTATCTCCCACCAAGTCGGTGCCGAAAGAAACCAAGCAGTCAGAACCAAAGCAGCCACCCAGCGCAGGGTGCTTGTAGTCGATCTATAAGCCCGTCAGTCAAGCGATCTCAAGGCAGACAGCTCAAGGTCAAATCCACTTACACCCGTGTCAATGACAGCAAGCTTGACTCCCTTCCCGGTAATACCTTCGGCTCGCAGCTTGTCGACCTGGGTCATGACGTGGGGCGCGAAAGTGTCCTCGGTTGAGTCGTTGCTGGCCCTCTTCTTCATGGAATGCTCCAACCCAGGCGTGCCCGTCCACTCGATCCGCGGCTTCGGAATGCCGTAAACTTGGACTGGCCACATGTTTTTAATGGCGGGAAGGGCCGCCAAGTTAGCGGCCAAATCATCCGCCTTCTTGACATCATTGAACTGGATTGAAACGCCCTTGAATAGCTTGTAGTTGAACTCTACGCGTGTCGTCGTGTCCTGTGCGGCTGTCTCCTCGTCAAAAGCCGACGAATCCTACCCAATGGTTAGATTATTTTCCCTAAAGATGGCATAATTAGATTAAAAATGCTCAAGGGTGATACTTACGGCGCCATCCTCAAACTCGAAGATGTAGGCACCTGGTAGTCCAGGGGCCGAGTTCTTATCGCCGATCTTGTCTAGCTGCACCGCACCACACGCTCCGACAAAGAGCCATGTGAGCAAGCTTGAGCGCACCATAATGAATGACAAAGTTCAACGTCTAAATATTGCAAGTGAGTGACTAAAAAGAGAGACTGGTAAGGAATGTCGATGCTCTGTGCATTGAGTGGTGCTAAGCGGATTAATACTACGTTATATACAACAGGTGCTACGCATCGCCTATCAAGGGTTGGAGGGGTCATGGCATGATCCGCCTACAAAGAGTCCAAGCTGTTGGCCAACGGACCGACCTGGACTATCTCTGTCTTGGCAAGTGTCGACTGTTGAACCGCATTCGCCGGAACAAAAGTGCGCTCAATGCGGAGGAGATTGCTTGTCTGTACCGAGCCCACCGAGAGAAGGCGTGCCATTGCAGAGACTCCAATAGCATAAGTTCCCCTTGCAGAAGTTCCCGCTACAAAGGTTGCGGTTGCAGAGGGTTTTGCAGAAGTTCCCAGATAGATTAAATCCTGCGGAGCTGGTTCTTATCAATGCTCTGCTACACCAACCTACCTCATTGCGTTAGCGTCTCCCCTGTCGATCCATCGCTATCCGTCCTTAACGCCGGGGCGGATCGGTTCGCAATGACTGCAATGAGAGAGAGCCGGGGTCAAGAGCCAGTCACAGCGTACTTGGCGTTGGCTTGTGACGCCGAAGCCCCTGAGCACGCCGGGATGCAGGATTAAGGTGCATAGGGGCGCGCATCAAATCGACACGAACACCACCGCAGCACAGATGGGGATCGAACGTGGCCAGCACTACCGCTGCGGGGCGGAAGATACGAACGTCTACTATGTACGTAGTAAATACTCAGGTTAAGCTTCAAGTAGTTAATAAATCTTTCGAGGAACTTTTTCATCTGTCTAAATCTGGACGTGTTCCGTAATTCCAGGGGGGTTGCATCGGATACCCCCCTGGTCCTGGCTTCGGGAGGGTTACTCGAAATCAATCACCCTCGGCTGCTATTGGGTCTGAGTCCCGTCCCTCGACAAAAGGCCCTGGTCAATCCGTGTTGGGCATATCATCACCAAATTCCCTGAAATCGCGAAATCGTATATCTCTTGGGCTATTCTTCCGATGGTGGCGTCCATGTGGGAACAACCTTCGTCCTAGACAGCCCTTTGGCAGTCTAAGTTCTCGTCTAGGACAATTTTTTTCTTGACATCAGAAGCAAGCAACCCACGACTTAACTCCTTTGTTAAGGAAGCGAGAAAAGCACCTGAAACATCGGGCAACTTACATCACACCAGCCAGTATCCAGTTTGATGCGCCTTGGTTCTCAGCCAGGCAAGCAAAGCATTTTCATGCATCCAATTTGACAATCAGCTAGCATATGACAGAATCAGCCATTCACGTGCCCGTGATCAAGACATTTTGGGTACCTGATAGGCAAAGCGATTAATTAGTAAGAGTTAAAACCCTCGATGTAGTAGCAATTTCTCTATTGCGAGTTTATGGCCTTGATGAAGACTTCTAGTCTGAGCTCAGCTTTTAAGACTTGAGAAACTCGATGTGTCACTCTTTGTCGTCGACCAATGGGAAGCGAAATCGATGCCCGAGGATCTTTCAGCCCGTGTCTAAATAGCATGGTTCAAAGGAGAAAAAGATATTTGTGCTTGATGATAACATATTGGTTGGATTTAACTGTATTCACTTGGTCGAATCATCGTCTATGCTGGTTGAGCGGAGTAGTACTGTAGTAGGATGGACTGGGTGCTATCTCCGTGCATATCAGAAGCTGTGTCGATTAGCTTCCAGACATTTCACATCGTGATAAAGAAGGTAATGAAAGTGCTAGGAAGAAACAATTCATTTGATGAGAACATAATTAAGTAATGTCCCAAGAAAAGCAAAGAACATGGTGTGGTCTGAAAGCTATTGCTTGCGTAAGAGACATACCACAGCTCTTTTAACTCTACTCAAGTTAACAGTTGGAACATTATACACGAATTACACCCCGTACTTTCCCTCCTAGTGCAACATTGATTCAATCCATTTCAATCGGCTGCACCCCTCGTCTGTGACCTCGCGAGAGGTTTTCTAGAGCTGAATAGATAAGTATTGTTCTACCAAATGACCGAGCACAAGTCTGATGCTGCCAACCACTTTGCATAAAATTGGACACATTGTCTAAATGAGGGTTCTCTGCACGCTGTCACCAGTTCTCTCGCCAAGAAAGGATGCATGCCGAAATGGATGAGAGGAGGAAAGACTCTAATTCAAATTACCTGACCCTATTGACACACCCCCACACCCGCTACTCAAGCGTTGCAGTAAATTGTTTCACTGCAGCACTGTTCAGGTTCTGTCACCACAAGGAGCCTGTCGGGTTGCCAACTTGTTCTCAAATTTGTCGACGCCGTTCCTCTCCTTCCACTCGCGTTCCGTCCACTTAGATTAGTCGTGACCATTTCCCGCCTCGATGCCCTGAAGCCCCGTTAGATCCAGCTCCGTCCATTTGCCCACGCCCCCCGCCCCCCCGCAAGCGGCCGCAACGCGACATCCATTTCCAGATCGGCCGCAACAGAATTCTCTTACGCTTTACTACATCTGCTGATCCAGTCCAAATCTCTAGTAACCAGGTTGTAGCCCGTAGTCGATTGTCGCGGCACCAGGGGAAAAACCCTGGGAAGGGATCAGATGCCGACAGTGCGGCTTGCCTTCAAAGGGGAAAAACCCATCGCAATCGGCGTCGTTGATCGGAAGGATGTCGTTACTGATGCCAAGAGCATTGTCTTCCGATATACAAGGCGTCCCAAATCTAAAGCGTCGCCATTAGATTAACAACAGTGTTGACGATGGTCTCGGTGGTTGAACTAAGGGCAGAGAAAGCCATATTGCAACAGGCTTGATAAAAAAAAAGTCTTGAAAAAAAAGCGTCAAGCTTGAAGTTAAGAGATCCGAGCTATGTATATGATAAATCTAGTTTGCTGGACGTTGCGTTATTATTCCACTCTATACTACGATTCAGAAGGGCAACTGACGTTATATCTTGGGCTACGGTGGCTGCAACTTGCATCTACTTCGGAGTTTCCGAGTCGTGAGACATCTCGGAAGCTCAATGTTGGTCTCCGTCGCCGAGGATCATCACTTCATGAATGACCATGGCGACTATGAGGCCGCTTCTTGGAAGCATGAGTTAGCGATCTAATGGAATAAGAATCATACGCCTGTGAGATAGCGCGGACTGGTATTCCGAGTTGGTTGATAGCATTTTCTTTTTGTCTTGTGGATAACAGGCACGCGAACTTCATTGTCGGCGAGCGAGTGAATACAGCCTTCGCGCAAGTATTTGCATTCTTGATTTATCGTGTTTGAAGGACAGATCAGAGACAATAGGAAATATTGGCATTTGAGTCTAAAGCTTGTTTCTGATGATCTTCTTTGCCCATGGATGACCTGTTCCCCGACACATATACGATTCTGGCGCAGTTGTATTCAGCAACCCAGGGCGGGCCTGACTAAGTGATGTTATCCCTGATAGTGTCATGGCAGATTCCAACTCTTCGCTCAGGACTTGAATTTGTTAGTTCTCATCAGGGAATGATTCGCAAGGTCACATACTCTGGATTGCGTGTTCAACTCCTTCTTGGCCGTAATTTACAGCATACAAGAACGGTCTTTCAAGACAGACGGCGCTTGCTCCTAGACAAAGCGCCTTGAAGATGTCTGTTCCTCTCCGAATTCCTCCGTCTATGAAGACTTCCATCTTCTCGAGCACTTCGGGACATTCGGCTTGGATCTCCAGGAGTGTTAGGATGCTAGGCGGTGCCGTGTCGAAAGCTCGTCCGCCATGGTTGGACAGATTAATACCGTCACATCCGTAATCGAGTGCTTTCCTCGCATCTGCAGCGCACTGGATGCCTTTCAAGACGATCGGCACCTTAGCTAAGGTGTTCAACCACGCTATGTCCTCCCATTGAAGCTTGGATGAGATGCTTTGTGCAGCCGAGCGTGGTTGCTTTTGGACGGAGGCTCCTTTTTTTGGACATGCTCGGGCCACCTTGGCGTCGTATCGCTCCTTGGCCTTCGAAAATGTTGGAAGGTCCACGGTGATTAGGATTGCAGTCGGTCCTAGTTTTGTGGCATGGCGGATCAATTGCTCCGTGACAGCTCGATCCGAATGCACGCAGAGTTGGAAAAATAATGGGTGGCCGGATGGCAGCTGTGCCACGATTTCTTCCAGCGTAAACGAGGACATGAGAGGAATCATGATCGTAGTTCCTTTGGCTGCGGCGCCCTGTGCCAGTACTAGCTCACCATCCGGGTGAACCATCTTCACTAACGACGCCGGCGCGTTGAAAAACGGCAAAGGAAACCTGGTACCAAAGATACTGATACTCATATCGCATCGAGATACATCTTGGAGAACGCGTGAGCGGAGAAGATTCCGGTGATACCAATCGTTGCTTTAGTATTCGTAAGCCATCATTGGTTGCGCCTAAGCAATACGCCCAAGAAACTTCAGGCAGGGCTTTTGAGGCGACCTCCTCGAAGTCGTTCATGCTCAGGATAAGATCCAAAGGAGGCTTTGATACCGCTGTAATTGATGGTGCCTTGGAACTGGTAACAAGTGATCCGTCGTTGCTTGCGCGACCGATCTTCTTCTGAGCCCCAACATGTTGGGAAATCATTGCCGGGCTGTGAATAGAATTGTAAACCTCCGAGCCGTCCTGACCAAGATATTCCTTGATCACATCGTCGCCACCGGGGTGCTCCGATGCAAAGCCTGAGATGTCCCAGACCACGCCAATGATTGCGATCCAACCGTCATATTCACCTGCATGCTGCTTCAGCTCCTCCACTGATATAACCGGCGAAGGCATTTTTGAGTCCTTTTCGTTTTGTGGGATGGTGTTTATGGCTAGTTATTGACGCTGGAAATGAATGAACTTGAGAATCTACGGGCCATTGGGGGCTAATCATATGGTCTACGCATCGTTCCTGCCTATATGTCTGGTTCATCGGTACCCTCAAAACGGAATTGATCACACATGATCCTCATCGTGCCTTGTTTGCCCCAGTCTCGGACATCGTACTCCGTACGCTTGTACAGTTAATCTACCGATTAAAGCCGAAGAGCTTAGCTCCATTCCTCGGAAACTCCGTTGTAAGATTTGTCATCGGCCAAGAGAGCAGACTACGCTTAACCCCTGCTTGGTCTATCTCATTCGGAGCCATCCAACACGCTCCACTCAGTACTGAGGAACAGACAAGGAATGCAGCTCAAAATGACGACCATACAGGTATCGTCATGTTGACTGAAGGCTGCAACAATCACGGCATGGATTCTAGACAGTGCGTATGACTACCAGAGGAAGTTCAGTATGATAGAAATACGAGGTTAAGTAACATGTTTCTGTATCAAATAAGACTACGTAACTGATCCCCCACGAGCATGGAGAAATAATCTCTAAGCCCTACTGCTAAACTTCAACCCTGCGGACCGTGACGTTCGCTTGAGCGATGCGCCGTTTATACTGGATCTTGTCAGACCGACCAAACCATCCCAGAAGAGGAGATGGCAAGAAAAAGGCACCACAGATTGCCGCCTGCATCCACAACGCGCGTTGTAGATTGTATGGTGGATTGCCATCTTCACCGTCTTGAAGTGCAGTCATGGCAAACAAAGCCGCTCCACCTAGGATTTCCACACCCTAGCAGGGTCTAGATGACAACGAAGGGGGAACGGGGTAGATAATTTCTGCCAGTAGCTCGAGCATGATTGCCTGGCTTGAAGATCCAATGATCGGCGTTGATCATCGTGACGCAGGCAAAAGCGACGCTCTGGGTCGTTGGATAAAAACCATTGCCACGTAGACGCCAGTCATCAGAACCTGACTGACCTTGAATATAGTGTTTCATGACTCCAAACGGTTCATTTCTAATCGTTGAAACAGTGGGAAGCTCAACGCTCGCTTTCTTTTCAGAGAAGTCCATGTTATCACTCTCCCAGAGGCTGGGCCATGACAAAGTGAGACAACTCGTTAAAGCCATTGAGGACCAGACAACGTGGAATATGAACATCTTGACCGATGTAGACGTGAGGTCTCTGAGTCAATCCATGCCGTTGTGATACTGATTCGTTCTCTAGGACATACAGCACCCCCAATCTGCAGATGATAGCTTGTTGAACATTGCAAATATGGACGATCTGAACGTTCCCATTGATGGCGGTCTTGCTTCTTTCGACTTTTACAATTGGAACTACAATTCATTTGATGGATATACTGCTACCGCCAGTAAGACGGATTGACACGCCCTGATTGACTCTATACAGCGAGACGTTGAGTGGAATATTATCAAGGTCATCAAGGCATTCAAGTTGCATGATTTGATCATTAAGGAACTAAACCTACTAGTTTCAAGTGCTCTTATCTCGGTGCCAAAGGATTAATAGCAGTCTAACGCAGTATACTGAGAATCATGTGAGGAGAGTGGAGACTCCGATTTCGCTGTTCTAGTTTACGCTGTTGCCCCTGGGTGCCCTGGATACAGCTTTGTCCTCATTCTCTGTCTTTAGGCTGGCTCCTTGAGCAGATAACCCTAGTACATTCTATTCATAGTATCCGAGCTCGGAAGAGTTATACAGACACGCCGCGGCCGGCAGTTCCTTCGGCAAGTAACTATTCTACGATGAAACTCAAATAGCCTGTTAGTCAGCACTGTTGACGCTTTTCTGGCGTCAAATTTACTCACCCCGCACTGGAAGAAGTTCAATCAATCATCCCCCAACTAATCAGCTCTACACAAACAAGCCTTATCTAATTTACTATACACGATGTCTCGGCCATCTATTGTACCCGAAGGTGGTCAGACTGTGGTCTACAGTATTGTCGAGGACCATGAAATCCGGCTCGACTACTACTTGCCTCCGAACGCAAATGGGGCCTTGCCCACTATCGTTTACTATCACGGTGGGGGCATGACAGCTGGTTCTCGACGGGACGGCCAGTTCCCACGCTGGTTGTACGGTAAGCTATCATCACGCTAGCCTCTATGATCCAACAGCCCTCTAACACGCAAAGACCACTGTCAAAAGAGAGGCTACATCTTTACTTCTGCAGACTATCGCCTCTGCCACCCATGCATGGCGTTGGATCAGATCGATGATGCCAAGGCCCTTCTCAAGTTTCTCACGGGCCAAGAGTTTGCAAAGGCACTTCCGGAATCTGTTTCGGTCGACACGACCCACATTGCCGTAACGGGATTTTCTGCTGGGGCATATTCTGCTCGCGCAGCATGTGTCTATGCTGAGCCCAAGCCAGCTGCTCTCTTGACGGGGTTTGGGACTGGTGGCAATTGGCTTCTGGATCACTGGACTAAAGGTCGGCCTCCGACGAGTGTCGCCAAGTTTGTCGATCTCGATCGCGTCCCCGAGATTCTTGCCGACAAGAGAGTAGTCAGTGACGACTTTGTAGAAGGAAAGATGGGCACAGGTCGCTTTGCGTTGACCGTTCGTTGGGAGTTGGATGGAACATTTCTTGACGGAAATTTGGGTCGCCCTGGGTTAGGTGCCCAGCTCAACGCGCTGGAGTACTCACAAAGAGCGGCAGCGCTTCCTGAAGAGGTCAAACCGGCCTTTGTGCAGCTCTTTGTGACCAAGGACTACCCTCCATCGGTTTTTGTCCACGGTACAGCTGATGAAGTCGTGCCTGCCCAGGAAAGCGTTGATCAATACGAGCAACTAAAGGAGCTCGGTGTGCGTACGGAGCTCTATCTCGTAGAGGACGGGCCTCATGGGCTTCACGAAATTGGCTCCGGGTTCCCCCAAAGCCGTGGAAGGGTTCGGTTGAAGCTTACACTAAGGCTCTTGGATTTGTTGATGAAGTTTTGTCATCCAAGCAGAGCATTTGAGTTTTGTGGCGGCGCGGTTGGCCTTGTCGGAAAATTAAGTAGTCCAGTGAATCGAACTGAGCAGATGGCGTCGTATTTTTGTCGGAGATAGAAGGCAACAAGCACTGTGTAGTGCTTTGTGCTAGGTTGGCCAAGACACGACCAGGCACTTGGTGAGCCAAGCTATATTTTGTATAAGTATGTGTAATTTCCTGCCTCTAGTGGATTATGGTCCCAGTTTTGAAACATCATATCCCGATTGAAGGCTGTAAAGACCATAACTCCCATTTTGCAGGCGTCTGGATGTTGAACTCTAGCAAATCTCACAAGGCAATGCTAACGTCATTCTATCCAGCACGTGGACTCTGTACGTAACTAGTCGGTGAGTCATCATGGTTACTCATATTAATCGTCACCCAGTTACTCATGCCAACCGACAATCTTCAATCTTCCCCGTCCATCTGTCTCCTTGACCATACCCAACACCCTCACGTACGATGAAAATGTCGGCTCCAGGCAACGGACATGTCGCTCTAGACTCTGTAAGCAACATAACACCAGCCACAACGTCTTCTGCTAATCGGTAGATGTCGTCCCACATTCTTCGGACCGGTCAAGATCCACGCCCGGTTGTCATGATGACTTGTGGCATCGCAGGTAACTTGACTGACGTAGTTCAGCGACCGATCAACTACGAGGTCGCAAACTAAAGTTCCATACGCTGACCGCTCGATGCGCAGGCGCCGGAAAGTCAACTCTTTCTAAAGCCGTGGTCGCCCAGTTTCCGAGCTTCATGAGACTGTCTATCAATGCCCTGGTATATCAATCACATGGTCTCTGGGCCATCGACTATCCTGCGGATCGGTACTCTGCTTACCAACTTGAGGCAAAGGAGCTTCTGGTGGCTAAGTTGGGAAGTGTGCTACAAGAAAAGCAGCGAGACGTGGTATTGGATCTCTCCTTCTATAACAAAGAATACTGGGACGAATTCAAACGCCTTGTTGAGAAAAACGGTGGACGATGGGTCCTCATCTTCCTAGATGCTGACCGTGACCTTCTTTGGAGGCGCATTGGACAGCGGAGAGCTCAAAGAGATGCTCTAGATGTGACGGATAAAGGCCGAAATGGGGACTCGGCGTTTGATATTGACGAAAACACTTTCAAGATGTACTGGGAGGGATTCGAAAGACCAGATGGAGAAGGGAAATTGTAATCAAAGTTGCGTGAACAAGAAGGAATGGTCGCTACAATGAATATCAACTAAAGACGTTGGCTGCTTTGCAGCGGAATCTCGTCCTGGTCTAAAAGTTGGAACAAAAGACCGTTGGATCGCCTGGTGACAGACTGACCTTTCACGAGTCAGTCAGTTCTTTGGGGGAAGTCACAGACAGTCCAGCGGGGACAGAATTTGGTATTGGTCTAAAGTATAATGTTTGAAACTGAGGCTTATTGTCGACATTTTCCCTTTTCTAACTCAACCTGTGAAAGCTCGATCACCTGCGTCTGGCGGATACTTTACGAGGCTGGACTTGATATGTGCGTCGAGGTGCGGGCCAGACACCCAGACTAATATATGCACAGGCTCGCACTTGCAGAAATAAAGATTTTGCTGCGACAGCTATATTCTGAGTGTAAAACTATTCTATTCTGATCCTTCGATGATGAGTGAGTCTATGAGGTCGCGGGACCAGATCATCTCGGCGCGTCCATATGGACAAAACCCTTTACTATGCTTTATGCCCATTGTTGGATAACTTGACACCCTGAGATCTCTTCCATACGTCTCACATAGATAAAGAAGAATGGCCAGCTAAGTTCCACAGAGCCAGGACAGGGTAGATGGCTATAATATCAATGACGAAGGAGATTCTTTCTCTATGCTGCCCAACTTCATCGCTTCAGACAACAAGCGTGGAAAAAACCACAATATTCTTATGCTTTATCAGCCTAGTCTACCACTTCCGGCTAAAGTATACGTATACATAGGCTGATCTGACAAGTCATGATCAAGAATGTAGCGGAAGAATGACTCAAGGCTTCGGCCGCGAGCAGAATGGGGAAATAAGTTCCAGAAATCCAAATATCCAAGATAGTCGGGCATATTGTGGCGTATTGTCTCCTCGAATGCACCATGATAGGCGATATTGTCCCATGTTGTAGTTGGCAACATCCATCGTACGGCTTGGATGTGTCGCGCTCTCAGAGCTCTCGTCAAGCCGTGTTCGCGTTACTTGAATGACTTGCTTGATTTCAGCCTCTGATATTACGCATGTTTGTCAGCGGAATCTCGAGTTTAAGTTCTCTTACTCTCGAAACATAGCCCCATGGATTGCTTACGTAGTCTATGGTCGGCGTTTCTTCGCTTTCTTTAGCCATCACATCCCAGATCTCATTCATGCTGGCAACTTCGGTATACGCGAATACCTGCTTGTTCAAGGTTCGAGGATCCGCTACAATCTGAGCAACGTACTTGCCGACATCGGGTCTATCAGAGCGAATTTTTGGTTGCCATCTCCAACAATTCTGTGATCAATGTAGATGCCGTGGGCATCATCTGACCGGCCAGAAGGAACCCTGGGGACAAAGACCTGAAAGTAGCAGCCCACATCAATGATGGTATACGGAAGACGGACGCGTTGAATTGCGCCGAGAATCTCCAGTTTCTATAACATCGTTAGTTCAAATTTCGTATCGCAATGCGCAGTTAACTACGTCTTTTATCTTTGATGTCAGTCACGCCCCTTGGTGCTGGGCTAGCCCACTCGGAGGGAACGAAGCGCTTCACGCCAGCTGCTTTTGCGGCCTCAATTTACAGGATCTGCTGGTCCAGTTGCTCCCACGTGATGCAGGAGATGAGCACATCGATTGGCTTCGGGATTTGCACTAGGTCATTTGAGGGACCCGCCAGATTATAGCCAACGTGGACACCCTTGGATGCCATTTGTTGGTTCGTAGAACTCGTTACAGACGTGGTTCGCGTGATAGATGTCACAGACTATCAAACGAATTAGCAGTTTCCGACACCTGTGAGGTGGCCATGCACAAAGTTCGTCTGTGAAGAAAGCAAGCCCTCGACTACGGACAAACCCGTTTTGCCTGTGGCGCCTATAACGCCAACCGCGATTGGAAGAGCCATTTTCCTCCTTTTTTTTCCTTCATAAAAAGGATGAATAGGATAGTGTCTCTCAATTGAAGGAGTTATCGACCAGTTTAACACATTCAAATCCCGATGATGCAGTATGAGTCATAGTAGAGCTTGTTGTTAATGGACCGCTGTACGACGATTGGGCCACATCTACCTTAAGCTGTAAAAGCTTCACTACCTAAGTTTCACCAGGCATTGAACCAATGAATCGCTTGCCAGAAAGCTTCCTCTTTGCCGTACTTCTGTTCCGGGTCGGAGATGTTGGCGCGAACACCAAACCCATGAGAAGTTCCCGAGTACAGGTTAACCTGGAATGGCTGCGGCGTCTCACCAAGGAGAGCCTCAACTTCCGATCGGCGTGTCGCGTTCAGCATGGTATCGATCTCTGAATTTGTTCGTTAATACCAATTGCTCATCTCCAAGTGGCCCGGGATGTCGTGACATACCGGCTGCAGCGATGCTGGCGGGACCGTCGATAGCAAGAATCTCTTCATCTTGCAGTAACGTCGGGTGAGCGGCGTATCCCACGTTTGCTCCCTTGCCCGCTGCCAGGAAACGGAAGGCGTATCTCCCACCGAAGCAATATCCAGTAACCGCAATCTTCTTAATTCCAAGCTCATTGTGGATGTAATCAATGGTCTTTTCAACAACGGGATCAGTGTTCTCCGGGGTGTGCTTGCTCAGGTACTCGTTCACATCGAAAGTACCGTTGGCTGGCGCGGGGTCACCATTGAGAATATCGGGCGCGATGGTGACGAATCCTGCGCGAGCAAAGCTGTCGGCGAGCCTGTTTGGTGACATAAGGTTAAGGTCCGGGCCCAACCACTCGAGAGTCAAAGGATAACATACAGCTTGTTCTGCAGAAGCGGGAGGCCAAAGATGTCTGACAAATATAGGACAGCCGTGTCTCTCTTGATGCGCTGCTTGGGTTTGGTGACGTATAGGGTCACTGGCTCGGGTTAGAAGCAGGCCCATTAAAAACTAGAGCGGCTGTCCTTGGCATACCTCCGTCATATTCAATTTCCTTGCCGACCGCTTTTCCATCATGCTTAATGATGCCCGCATCTAGTTGACTAGATGCGGCCGCGATGGTGAAGAGGCTGTAAACGCCAACGAGCGCACGTGTGAAATACATCGTACCCTTTCGCTTAGGAGTGAGAGTGCTAAGTAGGAAGGTGGATAGAGGATTCTCGATTTTGCGAATTGACGACAACCTTTAAGAATCGCCTATGTCCGATACTGCCGGCTCGCCCCGCCGATGGCTTTCTAATCAATGAACAACGTCCTAGGATTAAGTAATTTAGCCATTTGATCAGGCCCGGATCTCCGCTTTGCTACGACGCTGTGATTATCAATACCCGGAGTTATGACAGGAACAAGCCGGCTTTACTGCCGATTGCGGCGGATTCGGAACTTTAGGGTAAATGGTGTACACGAATGGGACGTCGTCCGGATGGCGATCGCTCTCAATCGGAAGATTTGCCGAAATAGAGCATGAGCTAGTCGGGTGTCCTGTAAAACCTTAATATACAACCCCTGGCATGCCGCGAAACAGGCTTACCGGATCACTGAAGGGACCAGTTTGCTTCCGCATTACTCACCTTCCTTATATGACACACAGATTACGATTCTGTGGCTTCTATAGGTGGATGGGGTGTATTTTTTCAAGATTTACCGTCAATTGGATGTCGAATATCAATAATACACCCAATCCCATTGAGCTTCGTCCATTTCAGACACCGTGTTGGATTAAAGTCTCTGGGCCAGCCAACCAACGTTGGGAGCCACCACCTTATATCATTGTCTTTCATTGACCTGAAGACCATAGAAGACTATTGTTGAATATTCTAGAGTTTTTTTTTAGAGACCTGAGCTTTGTAATAGGTAATTAGAGCATTGTTGCGGCAACTGTAGTCTACTGTTTGCATATTGGTAAACCATATAACCTAGGGATCGTGAACAAGAGCTTGCCGGAAGTCAACGACCGGGATAAGTACAAAGGCGAAAGGCCTTGAAGGGATTAGCGGAGACAAAGGAAAGGCTGTATAACTCTTGTATACTGAAATAAGGAAGTCAAGGTTTGAACATTGTGTGTGGTGCGACTTCCCACTCCTGTAGTTAATGATTAAAGGGGACGTGGAGGTTATCGTGCTTTGTAAACCTTGCATACTGGCTCTTTGCTCACACGATTCAGATCATGACCTAGGGGGCTAAGTAAATGTTTATTTAGTTTCTCACATTGGCTAAACAAAGTCTGTCATTGCGGTTGCATGATGCCTAAAGGTTATGCTTGGAGCCCGCCGGCTAGCATTTCGTTGGCCTATGTATCTGGGTTGACGCTCAACATTGCAACACTCTGATTATCCAAGACTCAAGCAATCAGATCAAGGAGACTAATAGAGAGAAGGAAGGCCTACGATTTGACTTGGAGAGGGAGCTTGCTAGAAACCGGTGAAGAGACAAGAAATGATGCACGAACAAAGCAATTGTTTTTAGAATAAGATGGGCATCATAATAAAAGTCATGCTATTTGTACAACCCATGGAGAATGCGTGAAGGAGCTGCCTTATATAATCCAAGGGCGCTAGTGCCTTGAATACACAACAGAAAACTTGCACATGGTAAACATATCATGCTCGCGCCCTAGTTTCATTTCGTTTTCTGTAAGTAACTTGAGAAACTATTCATCTGTCACTTTCTTAACATATGCATCTTTAAGAACGATATCATTCTCGCCATGATCTAACGAAGCCTGACGAAAACGAGCGGCGCCTTCCGTACCGACTACAACTACGATAATGGATCCCTCTTGCGTGTTGTCGGGGACCAGTGCCATTGTTCCACGACCCGTAACTCTATGACGCTTCCTATAGCCATACAACAACACGGCGAAAATAACCTCAACAATCTGGATTTCGTCACAAATCCGCGAAACTTTCAATGATGAAATTGTTTTCGCACTTCAGAACTTAGCCCGATGAATTGAGGACCGTCAAAATGCGCGACCAAGAACCGGACCTCCACGGACAACCAGACCCGTCTCGTATTGTTTATCAAGGTTGATGGCAACGTAGAAACCCGCCCCGCCTTGGATTGTTCATCAAGGTTGATGGTATGACATTTCCGAGCCGGAAAACAACACATATTAGGCCAGATAGCAAGAATGAGCGACGGAACCCTCGGTCGTTTCAGCAGATAGTCACCCAATGGGACGAGTGCATGAGTGAAATGCGGGCCTACCTACGCATCTTCCTATTTCGTGAGAGGACTTTTGCGAGTTTGGAAGGAGGTGATGGGTGACTCGGTTCGAGCCGTGCAGTGTACATGTCGTGATTGGCCGTCGTGTGCTCTTCAATAATAGTTGGGGCGGCTAGTCGATGCGGACGATGGTAAGGATCCAGGGTTCGTATTGCCAAGTGCCGATTGCGAAAGTTCCCTGGGGATTGCCGTTTCCAGAAGGAGGACCAGAGAATACAACATTGGATCGACCAGAGGAATCGGAGCCCGCCTAGCGTAGCAGCGACGGATGCGGCCGCAGCAGTTAAGCTCGGTGTACTCAACCGGAGCATGCACCATGCGCAGGCTTTCCTTCTTTCTCGCTTCCTTCCGAGAAGATGAGTCCAGCGAGGTCGAGCTTATTATGAGAGCACCCCGGCTTTGAGCCTAGATTAGAGTCAATCGTGTGGCCGGATTAGCCTCGACGATCGATTGATTACCGAACCGCTCGGCCCAGTCAGGGCCTATTTTGAGTTATTTTCAAGGATGGGCCCCAGCTCTCACCACAAGTACCGACTTGCCTGTTTAGGCTCTTCGCCCTTTGCCAAGACGTTCGTGTGTCGATCACTTGGACAGGGGTCCTTAATAACGTTTCTCAATACCTTATCCGAGCATCTGGCCACTGAGGGCTCGGAGAAGCACCAGGACGGCAGGTGAGTAATGATCCGGTCTGGCGCGATGAAGAATACATAGTATCCAAGTTGAATGCCAAGAGGAATCAACAACTATATATAAGGAGGAAAAGCTGCACCATCTAGAATCTATCAGCACCTCCTCAAGCACCTCTTCACGTACCTCTTCTGCCTCTTCTACCAGTCAACAATCTCAACCCAACACTTACAATGGAGATGAAACTCGCTTTCCTGGCCGCTCTGGCCCTCCCTGCCTTCTCCCTGGCAGCCGCTGTGCCCGTGCCAACTGAACTCGCCGAGAATGAGATCAACATCGTTGGCGGCGAACAAGCTTCTCCCGGCGACTTCCCCTTCATCGTCAGCATTTCTCGTCGCGGAGGCAGCCACTTCTGCGGTGGTAGCTTGTTGAACGCCAACACTGTCTTGACTGCTGCTCACTGCTCCACCGGCCAGAGCGCCGCCAACGTCCAGGTTCGGGCCGGAAGCCAGGTACGATTTCATTCCTAGTCCCATGCACATTTGCCGATGGATCTAAACTAACGCCGACATAGAACCGCAACAGTGGTGGTACTCTCGTTGGAGTCTCCAGCATCACCATTCACCCCAGCTACTCTTCTTCCACCATTAACAACGACGTTGCCATCTGGAAGCTGTCTACCTCGATTCCCACTAGCTCGACCATCTCTTACGCTACTCTTGCTGCTGCGGGCTCTGACCCTGTGGCTGGGTCCATTGCTACTGTCGCCGGCTGGTATGTACCACCTTTGATAAATACTTGGCCGCCATGAGGCATTGTGTGAAAGCAGAGCTAATCTATAACACAGGGGTGTTACCACTGATGGTGGAACCTCTTCTCCCGTCGCTCTGAGGAAGGTTGACGTGCCCATTGTCTCTCGTGCTACCTGCCGGGCCCAGTACGGTACCTCTGCCATCACCACCAGCATGTTCTGCGCTGGTCTTGCTGAGGGAGGCAAGGATTCGTGCCAGGGAGACAGCGGCGGTCCCATTATTGCCAGCAGCACTTCGACTCTGATTGGTGTCGTTTCTTGGGGTGAGGGTTGTGCGCAGCCCAACTTTTCTGGTGTCTACGCCAACATCGGCAACCTGCGCTCTTTCATCAACAGCAACCTCTAGATTTCTTCAGCATTTCTGAGGAAACTCTGGTGCTAAGAAAGGCTTGAGTGAAGGGTCATGGTATGGTCACGCTATATCGGTGCACATTAGGCGAATTCGCATGTCATGGGGGGTAGTCGAGGTGAAGAGGTCTTGGTTTTTGCTGATCAACTAGTGATCTAGTCAAGTCAATTTATCAGCAAAGTTGCACTCTTAAGATTGTTCTGTTCTTCCTTGAAATATTTCTCCTCCCTACTTATGTTCGGAATTCCATAAATGCCAAACCGAAGTTCCACGGTTAAACTGGTCCGAATTAACAGAAACCGAAACTAGATGCTTGAATTTGACGAAAGCTTTTTTTTTTTGAAACGAAGTTGGCAATAACCTTTTAGGAGCGGAATTCGGCTCCTCTATCACCGGAGTTCATCGATTTTGTCTCTCGTAGCAATCTGTTTCCGCTATCAAGATGGACTTTCATCAACTGCGAATACCAGTCATAACAACTGCTGTCTTATTAAACTTACCACTCCTCGTTCTAACTGTTCACGATCATATCGACAAGACGCAATATACAAAATGAGCAGCTAAATAACACAGTTGATATTTAGAATATGGCAAAATACTACATGACCATGTCAAACTAATACCTTTGCAGTCGAGGTGCTATTGATGAACATTCTTGTCATCTCAACGGCGAAATCCTTGCTACGCATCCTTTTTCTCCTCAACGATATCTTCCACAATCACACCTTCCAGACCCTTCAGCTTCTCAATACCGTCCAAACTAAGTGGTCTTGCAAGCAAGCACATTAGCTCCGGAACCTCGACTGTAGACATGTAAAGAGAGTACTTACGGAGGAAAAGACGTAGGAGGGAGAGCTCGGTTGCTAATCCAGTGCTCTGCACCAGTGTCTTCCTTCACAATGCTAAACAATGTGAGCGAGGGTTAGAACACCGTGGCAGAACAGCATGCTTACGTAGTCACAGTCTGGTTGTGCTTCTGCCAGTCTTCCAGTTCTCTGAAGCTATATGAAACCTTCTGTAGTAGTTACTGCGATTAGTAGACTATATCGTACTTGCTGACGTATGTTCCGTCATACCTTGCGGTCAGCCATGGCGGGCAGAGGTAACTGGCTATCCCAGGCCAGGTTGAAGCCAGCGTGAGAAAGAAGTATAAGGCTGCAAAGAGGCAAAACGCGCATCGAATTTAACAAGGTTTAATGAAATAAGCTTAAGTGCAGTAGCGGGGAATCGATCTCAAGGTTTCCGTAGCACATTCCAGGGGGGGTTGTGCTGGTACTTATAAGCCTGGCCACCCACACCCGTCTACTAATGAGGAAGGAGCGATGACGCAGCCACTCAGCCCACCCTGTAAGCAGGACCTTCCCATCACGTCGCTGCGTATCGGACCTATTGCCACATCTCGATTGTCCAACCAATAGCGAAAGCGACTTTTACCATCCGTTTGCCCTCGTCTTCAACATAACAGATCTATCATCACTCATTCGCAGGATCTTCAAGCCCAACACTTAGGCAGCCGGGTTACTCTGGACAGGCAGATTTTTAGTACTCGGAGGCACGGTGTTGATGACCTCTCGGCCTGTGATATACTTGAGTGGGAATAGAGGGCTCGTCGATGGGACAGTGCAGAAAATAACGTCGACATCTGCCAAAAGAAGCTCTAAACTCCGACTGTAACCAGGCTCAGTCGAGCCTAGGATGGCAAATTTGGAAGATGATTTCCAGTATGTCTGATTCTCTTCCTCCACCTGGCGGATCAGGGAACGTGCCCTGGCTTCAGAGCGATTCACGACTGTGACCGACTTGATTTCAGAACCTCTTAGGGCTAAAGCCAGACGAATATGCCAAAGCGCCTGTTTGCCAGCCCCGAATACTACCAGATTCTCAGAATCGCGTCTTCACGTGTAAGGAATCATGGCACTAAGTGACGTTCGGTAACCAGTGACTTCTTCCGCATTCATCACGCCGACTAATCGGCCACTTGAATCACAGAGAGCCAACATGCCGTGTAATGTCTACTTCTTGCCACCGGATTCCTGGCTTGCCGCTGGATCCACGACGATCTTTGCGCCGACCATTTCTGGCGAGGTGAAAGGTCTGAATAGTGTCGATTGGCCATTGGGTCGATTGACAATGCCTGGAGGTGGCTGATATTCGCTCTCTTGGCCCACGGACACGTGCATGAGAGACTTTCCTAGTTCATTTTGAAATGCAATAATTTCGGGTTTGGAAAAACTCAGGAGAAGACCACGGACGGCGGAGTCACCGAGAACGATAAAGTCGCTTGTTTCCATCACGTCGAGAATATGTCCGCTACCGGAACAGAGCGGGGATGGAGTTTTGGGCAGCGAAGATACGGCTTTTGGGTACTAAAAGGACATGGGTCGTAGGCATGTCGATATTATATACCTTTATCAGCCCGCTCTCACTCTAGGTATGGGTAAGTGAGACACTACCTCCGCTGTAGTCAAGATATGGAGCTCGTAATCGGCAAGCGTCCACATTTGCCTCGGATGAGATGCCGACGATGACGATCAACTCGATCATGGTTTTGAGGACTGATACCCCTCATGATTCCCCACCTAATCTTTCTGCAAATTGTTATACTATCTATGGAAGAGATATTAAATACGAACACCCGGAAGACGAATTGTCGAAATACGAAACCCTTGCAAACAAACAACAAGGCTTGTAGTCATTCCTGCTAAACAGGAAACTATTTTAGGAATCGCTACTGCATGCTTCTGGTGAGTTCAAATGGTATGATAAGCATGCTTCAGTACTGAAGACCTGCACTCCCGGCGGGGTTAAGATACCCGGATCATAGAGCCTTAAAATTTTTAGCGATGTGTTTAGTTCACCTGTCATAGGGAAGGCTTCCGTCGCTCGTTATAGCCCCGGTTCCCCACTGACTTGGCACCTACCCGTTACTATCCCATTGTCGGCAGAAGGCTAGTTGATATCATTTAGGATGGATCGGTGTGTCTCGTGTCGTTATCTGTGATGCTGTTTCTCTCGGCGACATTACCAGCGCCTACGCCGTATCCGGAGGTACTCACAATGCTCATTGTGTTCCCCGCTATGGCGCGAAACATGGAACATCAAGTTGATATGGCCAAAATATTGCCTAACTTCACTCAACCACAACTCGGTTTGAAGCATCACGGTATTTTTTTTTAAGAAGAGTTAAATGTACAAGAAAAGGAAACACCGCGTCTAGATTCCTCGTTCGTAGATGATGCGCTTGCTTGAAACGCTGGAATCTACATAACCCATTTATCTCCGACTCTGAACCCTTCCGGAAACGGGTCCGTGGGATCTAACACAACCTGTTTATAACTGGTAATCCATGCACTCCCCTTGACCGTTGGGAGAATAGCAGAATATTCGCCAACCTTGGAGGTGCCACGAATATGCCCAACGAACTCAGTCCCAATAACGCTCTGATGATGAAGTGCTTCTCCTTCTGCCAGTTGCCCTTTGGCATGAAGTACGGCTAATCGGGCACAGGTGCCAGTTCCACATGGGCTTCGATCTAGCCTCCCAGGTTGCACAACAACAGTATTGACGGCGATCCTTTTGCCATCCTCGACTCTCAAAGGCTCTGTGAACTCGAGGACGGTCACACCGCGGATCCCTGGGTTCTCGGGGTGGACTGGATCCGTTTGCTCTTGCACTGCTCGCAGTATTTGCATTCCGAGATGAACAAATTTGGCGCCATTTTTGCTCTCAATCTTCAAACCCACAGCGCTGGCGTCGACCAGGACGTAGAACATCCCTCCCCAGGCGATGTCAACCTTGACAGTGCCCAGTTCCGAGACGGAGATGTCTAGGTCTAGAGCAAACACGAACGCTGGGACATTGTCAAACGCAGCGCTCTTGCATTTACCACGCTCGTATTCCGCGGTCACAGTTACCAAGCCCGCCGGGGTGTCAAGGGTGATGACGGTCACTGGCTCCTGCATGGGAAGCATTCCGGTTTCGAGAATTTCGGTAGTAGTAGCGATAGTATTGGCCCCTGACATGGGAGGATATTCCTCGTGTTCCATGATGATGAATCCAGCGTCAGCTCTTGGATCGCAAGGTGGAAGGATGAGGTTGTGGCACATTGCGGAAGTGCCTCGAGGTTCGTTCAATAGAAGCTGGCGCAATCCGTCTGCTTTCTTCCAGAAATGCATCATCTTTTCGTACATCGTTTTGCCTGGGACATCGAGTACTCCTCCAACAACGACATCGCAGATCTCGCCACCCCAATGGATTCCGACAACATTGAAGCTTCTAGTGGCAGGCATTATGTAAATAAGGCAAAGGTGAAATTGCCGAAATGCTGTCGAGGTTTATCAAAAGCTTGACACGTCTTTAATAGTGTTCCAGCTGGGCATTCCTAGCGCGTCGGCTCTGTATTCCCGATGAGGAGATATCACTTCGCGTCACAAACCGGGGGCTTCGGAAACGAACAATTCTGCCGGGTAATGATGAATCAAGCGAAACCGGAAGAAATTCGCTATCCTCATTTTAAGTCTTCGGTGATTCTAGTGGCATGACTGCAGCTAGTGTACATCAAATCGGCTGAGTATCCGTGGTCAGCAGGTCAACATCGGAGGCTCATCCGGTTGGATTTAGCGGATAGAACGGATAACCATAGTTTGAAGCCTACTAGGGGATTAGTCTGCCGCAGGTCACGTTGGACTATCAACGAGACAAATTGCAAGAAACTTCGAGATCCAGCCAACTAGACGTACATGATGTAAGGGCCGCATGGGACGGAAGAGGGTTTCCGCCTTGCCCTCCAGCGGCTTCGCCAACCTCGCTTTTCTCCACGACTTTGATCAGCCGACGCTCAGCTACACGGGTTCCATGGATGAGATGAATGCAGAGGGATCGATTCGGGTTTGAAGTAGATACTGTGGTTGGATCAACAAATGGGCCGATCCGACATCGGCAAATGGGCATCAGATCGGCATGAACGCAATGGCGCCTGTCACTTCGTCCACTGTCAATAGTAAAATTCCCCTCTGGGATTAATATCCTAGTTTCTGAGTCATTAAATCCTGGTTGTGTTTAAGACATAGTGGCGGAGTTCATCCTCCCAACCCAAAGGTCCGTGGGCGTGGAACAGCAAGTTGAAAACAGAAGAGGGCCATCGCGTGTTCTTAAGCCACGTTGAGCGTGAGGGATCTTTCGTAAGGTACTGCATTCATGGAAATTATGGAACCCGATTTGAACATCCAAAAAGACTCTCCTAATTAGTCTATTGCTGGTATCCGTCCAAACTCTTCAATGTGCACGGGGGAGACCTGGGTTAGAGAACCTCATAGGAATTATTACTGTGCAACTTGTTAATGGAGTTCTGCTCCATGTGCGCATCATGGAGGATGGCTTAATGTCGCTACCGTCACTCAAACTAGAGTTGGGACCATTTCGTAAGTCATCGATCTCCTTACAGTCAGTCTAGCGGCAAATCCTCCAAGCTTGTAAATGACAGCCTGTCCCTGTCGTCTCCTAAATAGCGGGGTATGACTTGTAGGAGATAGCCATGCTTTGTAACAACAGCCTCCTTCCTGTTTCAAGCCTGCCCCGACAGACAAAGTTTCGTGTCGTACTAGGACAGTCTCGTGGTTCGATCCATTGATCCAAGGACTTTGTGAATGCGGTAAACGTCGATCATTACGACACATGCAGATTTAGGCATAAGCCTTCCTACTGTAAGCAGGGGGCTACGTCAAAAGTTCCTCTCGCTTCATAATCACAAGATAGATGCAGCGTTTGCTTCACCATGTTGAATCTTGGAGGCCAAGGGACAAGGGCCCACGGCGTGATCTTCAGGCACGCTTCCGGCAATGAATCCCAATTTGTTGGAGGGAGGGATGCAAATCTCCCGGATCAATCAGTCCATCTGGCGTGTTCGTGGGTTTTATTCGTCCAGCTCCGACACGATCCTCGATCGATAACATCCTAGCCAAGAAATCCGAGGGCGGGGAACGGTACTGCACACTGATCGCACGGGAGAAAATCACCTGAGTAAGACCCGACATCCAATCGGGGATAGAACCCCATCAAGTAGTGATAGTCGGTCTATAGGTCTCGCCTCATCTGGACCATGATTCCGTTATCAAAAGCCAAGAGGGCAAACACCCGTTGGAGAAGGTGTCAGTTGGGCCGAATCCACTGCCTAATGGGGACATGATCTACCATCTCCCACTAATTCTCTGTGACCCAATTCCTCGCGCCATCTTAGGGGCTTGTGGCACGCGCTAACTATTCTTTACTTCCCGCCATGCGTCCTCTCACCGACAATAGCCCCTAGGTTGGAGGCCTGAACGTGTTTCGCCCTAGGAAAATACAGGTATGGTCGAGTCACAAAGTGTATGTATACTGGGGGTTCATTCATTCGAAGACATGTTTCAGTGCTGCAGTGTTGATTGGTCCGCCAAGACAAAGAACCGGAAGGTAGTTTCGCATTATTCAGCGCTCGCTCGTCGCGCAACACACAAGCCGCGCCGTCTCGCTTGAAGTAGAATACGATTGGGCTACCTACCCCGATGATTATTATACTTTGCGAAACCGACACTATCTAAGTGAGACCCTTCGGAATTTACTACACTCTAAATGCCCCAAACGTTAATTCGATTCCAACATGAAGGAATACGATCAATGAAACATGGTTATTAGGTTTCCTATAGATAGCTCAAGGCGAATAGACTTGCCAGTATATCCGAAGGGAAGTAAATAAACTCTAGTCTCTAGCAGTACTGACAATTAGGATAGATTCTCGCTGTGGGCTGTTATACTTAAAGTGGTGAGAGACTGCGCCTTGTAGTACTCGTTATGCCTTGCAGAACGCCTAACTGCCAGTAGTGCGATGCGCCACATTGTAGGCAAACGCGAACAGGAATTTTCTAGGCAGCGTTGCAAACTCTACTTAAAGAAATGAGTATCTCCATACTTGAATCATCTATGCTCCTTCGTCGGTTACTTCAGAATAGTCTTTTAAATTCATTTTTGCCGAGCGGAGTTTGGTTCAATGTCAGCCACGGTGAAGTTCAACTACGAGCCATTTGCGAAACCCCGCTTCATCAGGCTCTTGACACTTCACCCATCCCCATCGACCACGAAACCACTCGAATGTCGCCTGAGCCAAGTGTCTCTTGATGAGCTCAAAGATCCCAAAGCGAAGCACACATACGAAGCTCTTTCGTACGTCTGGGGTGCCAAAAATGGAAGTATTCCAATCACCTGCGACGGGCAGACACTCCTCGTCACCCCCAATTGCGAGTCTGCCCTGCGACACCTTCGCCACAAGTTCACGCGCAGAGTGCTCTGGATAGATGCTATCTGCATAGACCAGCAGTCCCTCGAAGAAAAGAATAGCCAGGTTTCGTTGATGGGCGAGATCTATACCACGGCGAAGAGGGTCGTCATCTGGCTGGGGCCGGGCCTACCGGGGGACGAAGATCTCCTTCGTCATGCTCGTATTGGTGGTCGACTCTATCACGTTAGAGGCCTGCCTACGGAGCGGATACTTCCTGGCCAACGTACCAGGAAATGGGTTTCAAAGGTCATAAGTAAGTGGCGATGAGTATGTTCTATCTGGACTTTGGGAGCTTATACGCTGCGGACAGCGGAGGAGGAGATCGAAAGTGTGCGTCGCATCTGCTCCAACGTCTGGTTCACACGCATCTGGACAATGCAAGAGCTTCTACTAGCTTCCTCGGCTGTCTTCCAAATCGGCCATGCTGAATGCCCGGCCGCGGCACTATACAGTTACTTGATTGTTGCCGAGACCTTCGCTCATTCCGAAGCTCTAGACCTGCACCGGTTTCAAATGAGAAACCGTGCACTAGAAGTATTGAATCCGCGGACCGACAACAATGCATTTTTCAGTAGCCACACGTACAGCCACCGATGCGCCGAGACGGATCGCACCGAGTTGTTGGCAATGCTCTGGCAGCTCGCCGGCCTTAGCGACGCAACTGATCCTCGAGACAAGGTTTATGGCATGTTCGGCCTCCTCCAGACCATCTTCTCAACGGAGGCTACCCTACCAGAGGTCAACTACAAAAAGCCGATCGCAGAAGTCTTCGAAGACGCAACTCGTTGCTTGATTTGGTCGACTAAGTCGCTCTGGCCCCTCGAAATGATTGCACGTCCCAATGACGAATCAAGCGATCTGCCATCCTGGGTGCCCGATCTGCGCGACCCTGCCGCTATCAGCATTGACTGGCAACCCAAAATTTGGCGAGAAGTTTCAAGCGACACACAAATCAAGTTTCCGGAGAAGTCAGAGACTGAGAAGAGACTGAGAGCACGACTGAAGTCAAGGGGTCTGTTGAAACCTACCACAGACGCAGAGATGGCCATACCAGCTCGGGAGGAGCCCAAAAGGCTACAAGTTAAGGCCAAATACCTCGCCGAGGTTGTCGAGGTATACAGCAGAATGCCAGTCGCCGAGAAAGGAACGTCGGAGGGCGACTTGCTGCGCACAGCCTGTCTGTCGGAGTGGGCTGCTGTTGCTGCCGGGCTAGAGGAGGGTCAACCTACCGAGCATATCCCTCCAGACGGCTACCTCAAGGCCCTGGAGCATATGACGCCAGCTCTGGATTACATTCGCACAAAAGACGAGGATCTAGCAAGTTCGTCCTCCACCGGGATAACGAACGCGCGACCCCGAAGTCAGCCTACAGACGTATACGATGGTGCTGTTCTTTTTCGCACCTCGTGCGGTCTACTTGGCCTGTGCAAGGGAGAAGTTCGCCCTCGTGACAGAGTGTGGCAACTTGCGGGTGGGCGATACCCGTTTGTGCTTCATCGGAAATGCCTACCGATGCAGACGATGTGGTCGAGCTGGTCCATGTCGCCGCGTGAGAAGGCGTACTGCCTGGTCGGTATCGCTGATGTACACGGGCTTGAGTCAGAGCAGAGGCAGATGGTTTGGAGCAAGGCTCATGTTGAAAATCATTTCCATGATATTTTAC